>JAEIFU010000823.1:0-95409 GCA_018904235.1 Lordiphosa stackelbergi | reverse complement strand
TTGCTCAGCAAATGCAATTTCAGTGTTGTTGACAAAGACCCTTGGAAGCTCACTGAGGTTCAATGGCTTTTTGTAAATAAGCAGGCAATTGGGTTTTAGACCTAGGCCATTAAATTAAGTATCGAAAAAGAGATTCAGTTCTCTAAAATCTGAGACCTTTCATTGAGGAAGGTGTTTGGCAATAATTTTTGAAAAACTAAACTCCGGCCTATTTTAGACCCAATTTAGACTCCCTTAAATTTTCCATTAATATGTGCGGCAAAGCTCATGTACGGTGATGATGTAACCCCACGTATTTTTAGGACGTAATCCGTTCTAGCTCGGTTCCATTTATAATTCCTTCCACAAGAAACCCGCTTGCATAAATTGAACATTTCCCACGATTACCCCCACGTCCACAAGGTGAATGACTCACTTCTTACGGTATATTGAATGGTCAATAAATTAAACTTGACCATAATTGTTAATTGAGCAATGTTAATTCATTACAGACATTATTCCATTTTTGGTTGTGCTCTAACGAATTTCGTTTAGCTTAAAAAACACTTGACACTTGAAGTGTCATCGCTTGTCTCAGGCCTTTCACAACGAACCACCAGAGCTGTACCCAAGGCACAGCCAATTGATTATACAATTTTACAAGTCGACACTAAATGACGTTCCAACTGGCAGGCTGGCAACTGTCAAAGGAGTTTTGCCATTGACCGTCCCCCAAGACCGTCCAGCGACTCACCGTTAGCTAGGTCTATCACCCGGCCCACGCCACCAGTCTAATTGCAGGTGGCCCACAGCAAAAAAAAAAAAACGCTGTGGTTAGCGTTGGCGTTTGCCAAAAGAAATTTCATTGCGCTCGCATTTTGATTTGATTTATGTTCAAGTATTTTGACAACAGGCCGAAAAAGACTTTCAAAATGTTCATTGAGAGATTTTTGCCAACTCACCAAAGATGGCAGATCCGATTGAAATTGGGTTAATTGAGTTGGAGGCTTTAACAGTTTAAAGGGCTGTTGTTTGTGTTTAAATGGAAAGCAACCATAGAGAAAGAAAGCAACTAAGCTAAGTGATCTGTGTGCGAAGCCTTGAAAATGCAATTTGCGGTTTTAGTTGAACGAAGAAAAAGCTTGGGAAAGATGCATAGCTAGATGTAACAAGTAGATCAATGTAAATGAAGGAAGTGGCCAACAATATTGCAAAGAGAAGATGAAACGCTTAGTTGGTTAAGTGGGGAAATGGTGCAACTTTAAAATACAGAATTTGTTTAAAAAAAATGAAGTGCCTTAGAGAGTTTGTTCTTGAAGCTGATATTTTCTATTCCTATCAAAGAAATTTCTTAACAATCTTGACTTCTTGCCATCCCAACTCTTAGCTACCGGCCTTGTCAAGGCAGCCGCTTTAATCTTAAAGTGCCTTCCTTTTGTTTTCCTATTGTATCCAAACCAATCCCTTTTAACTCCACATTCTTGTTGTTGTTGTTTTCTTACCAATAAAATGCCGCATCATTCTCGTTGGGCTAATCTCAACTAACCCATCTAGCGTGCATACCAAAAACCCGAGCATATTACTCAATTTTCAGACAATAAACATTGCTCAGATTTCAGTATATGCGAGACACAGCAAAAAAAAAAACCAAAACCAAAACAAAAGCAAAGAAGATGCCACACCAAAAACTAACAATGCACGCGCTATGACACATTGACAAATGATCTTTGGTGGGCACATTGGCGATAAGGTCCAAAATAACCGACCGGCGGCTAGCCGGCCTCATACATCAAGCAAACGAGACAGTTTTTTTGCTTTTTGGAGAGGAAGTAATTGCAACAGAATGAACAGAATTTAAATAATAAGCACGAGGGCTGCTTTTTTAAGAAGTGAAATTGGCTTGAATCTTGTTTTAAAATTTTCCAAATGAAGATGAATGCACTTTCGGTTTAAGGGATAATAAAAAATGAGTTTTATGAATTCGTTAAAACCTGTATTACTTCTTTTAAGCACAGATTTTTAATAACTCGGAACGTTACGTAACTTTTCTGGGTCTTAAGAAGGTATACAGTCAAAAAAAAAGCACTAATGACCTAAATCTAGCTGTGATTCCGACAAATGTCGATCTTAGAACCTTAACTTCGTTATTATTTATTGAAGTTTGGGATTTAAAGCAGCGATTGTCACACCTAGCCTGCAGGGGCCGAACATATTTCGCTATTCACACTGACTTTAGCCAAACGCAAGCCGAGTCTTGTGCCAAGAGAGCTAACAGCTTTTAATTCACAGGCCAGCTGTCGATGAAGTAGGTCAGAGCTGGTTTGCGTCGCTTTATTTTAGCACACCCATACACTATTACTTTTTGGCTTTGCTTTTCTTGACCAACGCAGTGATTTAATTGCTCAATACCTCTTTTGTGTAAGCCAATGTATGAGAAGAACAAAAATTCAGATTTTCGTTTCATATTTCTAATATAATTACTCCGATATGATTCCGAGTAGGCCAAACTCATTTCACATACAATTTAGGTAGTAGAAGATATTTAAATCTAATACAGAGGTGTTTCTACATATTCTATTCTTTTTTGAAATTTGATATCCCCACAAAGGCTTGTTTAATATCCCTACTAACCATCTAATAACATTATTTTTTCCCAATGCACAGGCTCATAAAAACCTTTTAATTCACAAAAAAATATTTATTTCTTTTTATGTAATTATATTCAGGCAAAATTCGGTAAAATTTAGAACCACATAAAACAAACGAAAAAGGGAGAAAGGGTTCTCAAAAACGTATTACCCTCATGTTTGGCCTTTACCGTACACGTATCATTTTTAAATTATTCCTAAATAATGCTAATGTTAAATTGTTGCTTAAAATTATTTATAATTTTCTCAGTCTTCAAAAAGGTATGGCGAAAAATGAAAATAGATGAAAAATTTGGCATTCCCACTTCCTATGTATAAACATCGTTGAGTTTATAAGTTTTCGCGATAAAGTACAATTTCACTGCATTTTTAAAAATCAAAGCGCGCTATATAATTTTGTGGTTTTGAAAGACATGGTATTTGACAAAATGACCATTTGAAATTCTATTGGCAAGATACTAGATATGTCATCTCCAAACAATATCGGTATATTATTGGTATCTGAAAAGAAGCAACTTCTTGTCACAGCTTTAAATAAACTTATTTTTACTGTAACAATCATTTTTTTCCCATATATTTCAAATCATGTATTTTTCTTAAAGCAGGATATAACTCTAAGCCAAATAAACATGATTAATAATGCCATAAATATCTAACAAAATTATAAACGTCATATGTTTTCGGACTATTTTATGCGGGGTCAAGATTGCCTAAATATATTAATTCATGTAACCGTCGCTAGCTTTTTTTTTATGAACGGGATCGATTTATGTTTGATAAAAATGCTATAAATCGAAATAATGTCTTTCTTTTAGAGGTCAATTTCAGTCACTTTTTTATTTTCTGATGAAAAATGCATTGATATGTTTCTTTATCACAAATACCCATAAATCATCATATTTTTGACCAGTTGTGCCCCCCGCCGTCCAATAAATTTTTTTATATTTTTTTTTTTTTTTTTTATTTATTAATTCTTCCTTAGTTGAGTAAGTCAAAATCAAATTTTTCATGTTTTTCCAAGCATATAAGAAGATTAATATATGTCTAAACACTTCAATGATTCCAACAAAGTTTTGTTAAGTATTTAAGGCAATGTCAATATTTTTAATTAATCTAGATCAGTTAAACTAGACATAAGTGTGGTTTTGTCTTTAATTTGGGCAAAGACTAGAAATAAATATAAAAGCCATGGCTTTTATGCATTTATAGCCTAATTTTTCTAAGCAAAACAACCCTCGTATTTTAAAAGCTTAGCCATCATTGGACCTTGATCTTTTGCCGTTACACCATCATCAACTTGCCTCGTTTGTAAGATGATATTGATATTGATTGTTGCTCTACATTTACACTTGAGCGAGTCGAGTTGCGCTTCGCTCAAATGTCGTCTGTGGTTTGCTTGGGTTGGGTGCTCAAATCTTCTTTGGAATTTATGTTATGTTTTGCCTGTGGGTGAGGCCATTCTACAGGAATTCCTGTTATGATTTTATGGGGAGTGTTGTATCAATTTAATTACTTTTAAATCCTTTGGGTTGAATCATAAAAAGTCTTTGAACCCCTTTGCATACAAAAAGAAACACACCTTTGGACTACCTGAAAACAGGATTCTGTAATTCCTTGAAAATGACCTGCCTTGTTTCATTCTTTCTCTCTCTCTCCCTTTCTTTGTATCTTAAGTTTCTTTCTATTGTGCCTTATGCCATGATTTATCTTTGACAGTCAAATTTCAGGCCTTATCAATAACAAAGTGTTCATTGGAGTGGGGGCAAAACCTTTTCTTGAGATTTGAATATTTTAACGTTGGTGTTTCTTGGAGGCGTAACTCCTCTTACCTTTTTCCAATTATCGCCGTCTCATTAATATTTAAGTTTAGAATCGATTTAATAGCGGAACTCACGCTCCAATGTAAGTTGAAACTTGTTTTTGATATATAGTTGGCATGACTGAGGCCAGCCAGACTGACTGAAATAGTAGACAAGGCAAACGTTTTGTATTTATTTTTAAATTTAATTGAAGCAAATGCACGAGAGTCATGACCTTCTAATGAATTCAAAGAAATGCGTTAATGGCACTTTCAATCATTATCAGGCAAAATAATATTGGCTCGCGATTATGAAATCAACATGACACATGTCGAATTTTTGATGTACCATTCAAAACTCCAACTCTCATGCTGACATTGATGAACTGCGGCTTTTTATGATCATGTTGATTTGATTTGTTTTTTTTTTTTGACGGGGGAATTGTGTAATGAACATTGACCCAAGCTTTTAGGCAAACCCTTTTTTGATTGAATGATCTTTAAATATTTGTTCTTCGTAAGAAAAATTAATATAGTCTTTAGTTTCTTTCAACTCTGGTTTCGCTTGACTCCATTTTTTGAGTTAATTATAACGAAATTTATTACGTGATGGCCACATTTAGATTTAGTCACAAAGCCAACCCACAAAACTCTCGTAAAAAAGTAGATGGGAAAAGTAATGGAAAAATACTTAAAAACATTTGTGTGGTCCAAAGTACAGTGGAAATTGTGTAAAGGAGAAAGATTGTAAGCAGAGGCTCACACTGCAGGCACAATTGTTTTTGGTAAATCACTTAGTCAATGGATAGTTTTGAAAAATTTAAGATGAGGTGGGCTTCGGTGGGCATTTATCTCTCGAATTAACTTTCAGTCTCTAATGTGTGGACAAGCTTTTAGTTTTTGTGAGTGGTTCAATAAACTTTAAAATTAAGTTTCTGACTTTTAGGGTGTTTCTAGATGTTGCCAATAAGATTTTTGAATATCTTTAATAAAAATTTTGATAAATATTTAGTTAAAGCTAATTTTAAGACATGGTTTGGCTTACAGTAAATCAAAAGTCGTCAGGAGGCTAGCACAGTAAGTCTTTCAACTTAATTTGACATGAAGGTTCTAGTTATATCCCTTCTGACGTGTAAAACTGTACTCAATATGGATCCTACATTATTTATATGTGACCATCAGACGACTGCTACAGCCACCTATCGATCTTAATTGCAAGCTATCGATACAATGATTGTTCCATCACTGACCGCCATATTGGAATTAAGTTGAATTTCATCATTGCCGATTCAATCGCATTCCATTCACTGTCTTAGCGAGTAATTTTTTTCTAGTTTAGTTCTTCTAGTTTTCTAGTTTAGTTTCTAAAGATAACTAAAGTGGTGACCCCGACGTGATATTGTTCAGCCTGAACAGACGCTCTAGTTGAGCAAACCAGTGCTGTGGACTAACCTTGTTGTATTTCGGCTCATAAAGGCGAGGGAGGAAGAAAGTGCGTTTGCGTGCTGCCAAACAGTCGAACTGATTTGATCTAATTCGTTCACGTCGGGGTCACCACTTGAGATGCATCTATTAATCACAGTAACAAAGTATACATATTTGGTTATCTTTATTACTAAATACAACGAATTGAATTCCATCGAAGCGACGACGTTTTTTTTAATTACAGTTTATCGACGTCACCAGGATTCTAACGCCACATCAACCCAGCTCGAACGAACTTGCTTATCGACCTCCAATCGAAGCAACGGTCTTATACGGGGGTGCCACAGAAATCTCTAGAGACTTTGCTGACGGTTGGTTTGTAAATCTCTCGAAAAGTTCGTTGGTCCCACAGAACTTCTAGAGATTTAATTTTCTAGTAAGAAAATCTAGTTGGAGCCAGATGTTCCAATTTATTTTCCATCTCTAAAAACAGGGCTGAATCTCTCGGCCAACGAATTTCCCTTATTTTAGATGTGGGGTAATTTAATGATTAACCGAAATTTTTGATTGTGTTATATGTTATATGATGCATTTTTATATAATAATTCAATTCTAAATCGCATTCTCCGCACCAATATAATGCAAAATTTAAAAATTTGTTGGCGCCAAACATGAGGAGTTAGTTTCCATCCCTTAATCCGCTAGCTTGAATGAGAACTTGCTTATCAAAAGGCGCTCGTGAGAAAAGAGCTTTGCAAAATCTCCTAACAAAACATTAGAGGTTTGAAACCAACCAAAAGAAATTTCTGTGGCACCTAAGAATAGGAATTTGGTTGGAAGAGGTTTCTGTGGCACCACCGATAGTAAGGTTACAATCGACATAACTATAACTCCAACGACTCATCACAGCAAGCCACAGATGTTCTTCTAAAAATTGCAGCTCCTGTCATGAAACCGTTAAACCGTTGAACCATGAAAACCTACACTAACTTCAACTGTAGCTGGTCACTGGGGAGGGAGTAGCTGTGGCATTCCCGGTCAATCCCTTCATGCGATAGCTGCAGCCGCCTATCGATATTTATGGATGCTATCGATATGAGGCGTGTGCCATCGCTGACCAGACGAGTCTGCCCGAGCTTTCCGCCGTCGTCGTTTCGATCGTATTCAATTCTTTGTATTTAGCACGTAATATTATTATTAAATAAGGAAAAACTACACGTACAAATTGGGTGGCGCCATCTATCGAGAGAAATTCAAACACGTGTCAAATATTAAACCTCAGTTTTACTATTTGATGAAAATAAATGGCAGAATCAGGCATTTTCTCAATTTCAATACTTTTTGAAAAGTAAATTGAATGCAATTTTGCTTCGGTTTCGTTTTCATGTTCTCTAATCCGAAAGAAATCCTTTAAATTGTTTGCAAACCACCGGTCCAAACGAGTTTAGCACTAGATAAATAAGAAGATGAGAGAGACTTGTCCGTCTTACTTTGTTGTTTTGGCTGACACTGCCAAATTCTAAACACATTAAGCAATAAAATTTTTTGTAAATCAATTAAAGACTTAAATGCAAATCAAAATTTAATCATAATTTATACATTTATCACAGAATAAGGGAAAATTCACTTTTTAGAACAAAAAACTTTTTCGCATTGTTGTTGCGGGAACACGAATCAATTCGACTTTCGAAAAGATGCAGTGGAAGTAGTGGAAGTGAAAGAACATTCCTGAATATTATAGAATAGAAATAAACCAGAATGCATAATTGAGCTCCGTAAGGGCATATAAGCTATTTTTAAGTGTAGAATAAGAAAATCGGAATAAGTGTCTCAAGGTAATCTTGGGGTTTTTAAGTGAAATTAAAGCATTGGAATAGATGATTTGAGTTTTCGCCCAGATTCAGCTGTGCTTTTAAAGTGTTCTTTGAGAATAAACTCTACGTTGTACGATTATAGTGAATACTGATTGAGCGATCTGGAAAATGGTTTATTATAGCTGCCTTTTGACCTGTCGAAAATGTGGGGATCTGATTAGGAACTCAATAGTTCTGTCACCAGAATACTTGGGATTCCAAATGAATTGTGTATGGAATTACAAAAACCCAATCAATCCAACACAAATTATTTTGTTCGTTTTGTTTTCTGTAATTTTGGTATTATATTATATAGTGTTGAAGGAAGAAGCTTGGCTTGGCCCGTTCTAGGAGCTGATAGCTAATTTTACATTTTACAATAGTTGAAGGAGATACTCATTACCAAGCCTCCATTATATGAACTTAATTACTTGCTTGTAATTCCAATATTTGAATATTGCTATATTGTTTATCCAGTTCCATATCAATCTATCCCAAATTGTACACACAAATATTTTAGTGCTGTAAGTTGCCGCTTAACCGCTCAATAAAGTTTTTGTTATAATTATACACGCACTCTCAGTTTACTTCATTGAAATCATTAAAGTCAGTTCATATTGAAGATCGAAAGCAAGCAGACGACTTCTTATTTTTCCAATTAACTCTGCACAGGGCAGAGTCCAAATATTGCAACTCAACACTCTGCACAAGGGCAGAGTCCCAACAAATAGTTTTTAAATCTATCTTTAGGTATGCGGAATGAAATACGAACATTTTTTCAAGGGCTCTCATAAAGTTCCAAGAAAGACACGCAGAAAACAAAATATGGGAAAAGTAACGGTACTATTCTAGCATGCATTACTAGGGTTGTCGAACGATCGTTGACGATATTTGGCCACAAAAAAGAAGTTTTTCGAAGGGCATTCTCTTGGATGTTAGTAATATCAGTAATACTTTTGATATCAAAGATAATGCCCTCGAAAAAACCTCCCTTCTTATGGCCGAAACTAACAAAAATACTCAACAAAAAAATATCGAACAAATATCGTTCGACAACCCTACATTACACCAAAGATGAGCTTTTTGGATAACGCACAGTAGCGATCATGTCATTGAATACAGCAGACGTCGAAAGCTAATTTGCACATATTGCACCAACAATCCAAAGCAGACGAATAATGTTATATATAATTATTTTTCGGCAATGGATTTCCAGAAAACTTTTATTTATAAAATAATATCGGATGTGAAGAGTGGAAAAAAATGGAGAGAAAAGCTGGATCCGGAAAAAAATGCAACTTACAGCGTTCTGAAATAAGAGCTTAATTAAAGGATGATATTGTGGGTTGCACAGCAAAAACATATCGTGCGCTCGAAAAAAATATAATGTGAGTGACAAAACTATAAAAAAGTATACTAAAGACATGGGAGTAATCAAATGTTAAAAAAACCGTGCCTACTATTTTGAACAGCAAAGGAAGACCATAAAAATCGGCTAAGATCTCTACAGAAATTTGTTCTCTCCAAAATCATTAAAAGTTTGTATTATGGATGACGAGACTTAATTTACAGTAGAGGGCCACGAGTGGACACCCAAACACTACTTCAAGCTTCCTAATACTCAGCCACCTGTTAATGTCACTCAAATAACAAAAACCAAGTATAATAAAAAGGTTTTATTATGGATGTGGCATCAGCAAACCAGTATTTTTCAAGGCAGGATTAGCTGTAAATACCAAGATTTACAAAGATCATTGCCTTCCAGTGCTTGCAAAAAAACACTAGAGGCACTTGATATATTAAGCTTAAAATATGTACCCAAGTAGCAAAACCCCCCAATGTACCCCAACTAAGGCCAGTTGAAAAATTTTGGACCAATTTGAAAAGAAAGGTCTACGGCAAAGGATAGAAGCCTAAAAACATAAATTGCTTGACCTAAAAAATCAAAAGGATGCTTGCGAAAATCAATACAAGCGGAGTTCAGGAGAAGATGCGCAAAGTTCCTAAAATATAAGGAAGGCTGATCGCTATGGTCATGGAAATTTTTTGGAAAAATAGTTTAAAGTTTAAATAAAAACATATTTAGTATTTAAGTTTCTCGGACATTAAATATATTTTCTCCTTTTGTTAAAGTTTATGTTCGTAATTCATTCCGCATACCTTACAACAACAATTGTGCACCTAGAGCATAGTTAGAGTTAGAGTTATCCTTGAATAATATTTAAGAAAATGATCTTTTTCACATCTTTTGCTTCTCCATTTCTTCATATATATCAAGTTTCTACTGTACTTTGGCCTGCATGGCCCGCCAGCGTTTGCAATGAAATGTTTTTACAGTATTTTTAATTCCCATTTTTCTTGCCCCACATCAATCTGCTGGTCTTGTTGCTACTGTTGCTGCTTTTATTGCATTTTCCACGCCACGAACCAGCCAATGTTCATAAACATTTATGATAAATAAAATTACACATTTCAATTGAAAATCAACTACATAAATTCAAAACCCCAGATGATGCAATTACCTAAAAGAAAACAATTTTCTAATTTTGATTTTTTTTTTCTCTTTTCTCTTTCTTTCAGGTGAGTTTCGTGCAATCCAATTACGTGGGAAATCAAATATCAGTCAATGCATTAATTAGTTAGTTTATTGCTGTGCTCTATCAATTTTAAATTGAAGCCCTTTAAGGGCAAGTTCGTCGTCCCTCGATATCAAAGAGCCGCATTAATGACGTTAGCTATTTTAATTGTTGTACAAACAAAATCGATGGCACTCAAAGTGGGTGTGGGTCGTTTGTCCCACAAATAGGATGGATCGATAATGCGTAAGTGCTGAAATGTTTAGACAATTGCTTGCTTTTTTTTCGTTATAAAGAAGAATGTCAAGAGGCCACAATAATTGCAACTAATGCAGAGCGAAGGCCCAAACCTTGGGCCATAAAAGACCATCTGAAAAAAGTAAAAAAGAACAGAACTAAGTAGAACACCTGTCAGAGTCAGAGAGCTGGCGGCAGGGTGGCCCCCTCCCGTGTGTCACAGTTTGTTTGGCAGGCGCTGACTGTAAAGATTGAAAAGTTGTTGCCATATAATTTTCCATATACCAAACCCCTCTCCTCTCTCTCTCTCTGGGCTATTCAATTATCTCGGTGGCTGCGCTTACATTGTAAAACGGAAATGCAAAATGCTTTGGCTTCCGGCGCCACTGACCCAAAAGGATGCAGATACATGAAATTAATTTGAATGGCTTATCAGTTTGTTACAAAGTATCGACTTCCTTTTTGGTCAACTTTTAACTTGTCTTTTGTTTATAATTTTCATCACATGCTACACTTGACCTTGCATGAGTTGGTCATAATAAACACAGACCCAAACATATTTAGATTCATCAATTAATCTGCACAGCATTAAAGTGAATCATTCCTGAGACATGCCATTTGGTCTCTATTTTCCTCTACACTTGCTCAGGTGTGTGTATACAGAAATTGCCGGCATTTTGCACATCTTGTTGTATAGATTTTGGTTTAAAATTATTTTCTTGCCGCGTCTGTCTGTCAGTAAAAGCTAAGAAAATTGAAAATGGTCTTTTACACACACACACAAAGTCCCATATAGTTGTAAAAATAAACATTAGGCAAAAATTGAAAAGCTGAAAAACTAAACTAAAGACTGATTAATGTTGAGCGATTGTGGATGAGTGGTGAGCAAAAATTTGTGATTTATTCACTGTTACCTAAAATAAGGCAATAAATAAGAAATAATGAGAACGAATTGGCCTAACAGCATATTTCAGATCCTTCCTGTAGACTTTGTGTTAAAAAAGATAGCGAGTGCCGCAGCTCTTAGATCTAGAAAATCCGAAGATAGGAACGAGTCTTTACTGATTCTGTAATTATAAATTGTAAAAGTCACTAGTTTTATTTTATTATATGCCAAATCAAAATCTACACGCAAGGAGCGAAATTCGAAAGTAGAAAGACGAGGAGTTGGCTCTACCGAACTCCCTGATCATTGCTGTTGGTATTAATCAGAATCTATCCGACAACTATCTTAGTCCACGCTTCATCGTAGAAGGGAAGGGCTTTTGACTCTTACACTAATAATTTTGTGGCAGCTCTGGCCACACTAAACACGTCGGGGTCACCAATATGGCACGCGGCGCTGCGCGCGGACAAAGCCACAGTGATGTAGAGTTAGGGGAAGTGCAAGCTGTACTACGTCGCTGCTGCGTGATTAGTGTGGCCGAAGCTACCACAGTTTGAATATATCTCAGTATGTACGTATCCACCTCGGCTGGGTACATCAAAAAATTATGAGACACGAGTCAGTTCCACTCGGTGAAGATTACGATACGATTTCCTTACATAGTACAAACTATTCACAGAAATGGAAACTGGACTCTAGATATAGAAAGCTTTCCGGTTTCCGCAGAAGCAGGGGTCCCACGTTAAGCCTGAAACGTTCTAAAGTAAAGAGAACATCTTGCTTCTGATCGAGTCATTTATGGATCTCTGCCTTATCGGCACGAGTCACACACAACGACCTTTGTGAAAGCTGAAGGTGTGAGGAAGAGAAGGACGTATTTCTGTATAGTTCTTAGTAAAAGGAGGCTAGTACACGCAATTCTTTCAACTTAATTCAGAAGTATACGAGATGGAGGTTCCATCTATATCCCTTCTGATGTGTAAAACTGTACTTACTATGTTTACTTTGGAAGTTTAAAGGAATATTTGGGATCATAATCGGCCCTCTTTGGTCTAAGGCACAAATGATTTCTAACTCCTAGCCATTCCAACTTAACCTAACATAAAGATTAAACTAAGATAAGTTCGTCATCCCCTAAGCGAGCTCTCTTACAATCGAGAACAATAACAAAATGATTTGAGTAAGATTGTGTTATAAAACCTCAAACTTTTTAATTAACCTGGAACGTCATTCGTCGTCGATTCGACTGCCGAATAGCATGTACATCAAATTTACATCAAAACCGGGATGACCTTTCAGCGTTAATGAAAAAGACAGGGAGTGTAAAATATGGCCCTAGTAAAATGCGGAATGACTGACACCCAAAAATATGAAAGCCTGCCTCTGTGTGTGAACGCACCCGCCATATAGTAAAATATTATGCAATGTGATTGTTTTGGTGACCTTTTTGATCATCAACCGTAGAATTTATAAAATAACTATTCAGTCAACCAATCTCCTTTGTGGTGTTGTGCGTGTCTTGTTTCAGAAAAGTTATGAACAAAATCAAAACTTATTGACCTTACAGTCTGCTAAAAAGCTCTGCGATTGATAATCAAAAAGGTCACTTAAACATTCACATTGTTATAAAATACGTGGGTAATACGCAATTGTTAGAAACTTAGTTTAAATAAAATAAAAAAAAAACAACAAAACCCCTGTTTGATTGCATTTGGGCAATTCAAACCACAGAAGGGCCGGTACGGGGAAATTTGGCGATTGCCGCAGATGTCCGTTTTTGCCTGCCTTTAGGATTCCCAAGCGGTCATAGCAATTTTTCATGACAATAATGCCAGATCATTGAAGATAGGCAAAGACTGCTGATGATTGAATTGAGGAAATTCATAAAATAGCTATTCTGTCAACCAGCCTCCTTTGTGGTGTTGTGCGTGTTTTATTTTAGAAAAGTTACGGAACCAGCTTGAACCGATAAAAAATCGATAAACGTTATTGGTTTACCTAGAGCCAGAATCATAATCACACTGACACATTTCTTAACTATTCAACCTCCTAGCTATATTAGTTCGCGAGTCCCAAGTGGACACAAATTCGCTAATTAAACATCGACCCACTTTACATTTTTACAAAATAAAAGCTTAAAAATGTTGGCATAGCAAATGGTTATTAAGCATTTAAACTCAGGATGTTGGATGTTAGATTTGCTCAGTGTGATTAGCCTATAAAAGTTCTACGGTAGTTCTAAGTGCTATTAAAGAAATTTGAAAATATTACTTTCTATAGAAAGGCGAAGGACAGTTGCGGGCAGCACAACTGAAATATGACGCTTTTGTTGGAACATAAATATGAATCAATACTTTTTGAAAAGTAAACCAAACGCCATATGATTCATTTTCGATTTCCTGGTCTCAATTTCGTGAAAAGTTGCTTTAATTTTTACTTTTTGCAAACCACCGGTCCAAACCACTCCAAAAATTTTTTGATATCCATCTTAAATTTAAAATTAAAATTTATATTCTTAATAAAGATTTTAGATATCTTTCAAATTTTCATACGGATCGGATAATAAATGGCCGAGGTTTAAAATGTTGCATACTTTTGGGCTGACCCACTCAGGAACATTTCTTTCCATAAGTATTGGGGCATATCGAAGTCGGTTAGGGCAAACCTTAACTTAAGCTCTCGTTCGCTTTGGGGTTGCCAGAACACTAACCAATTTCACTTTTGAAAAGGTGCCGTGGATCTGGGAATATGGCGGAAAATTAATATAAAAGTTATTTCTGCATTTCTTGAGTTATGACAGTCTTGAAGGAGGTGAGCGATTTCAAACTCTTAGCATTTGTGGTGCCCAAACCCACACTATCAAGCTGTGCACTTTTTTGTGTAGCAGCGAAACGCGAAGTAAACGTCATGTCAAACATGAGCAAAAAGCAAACAAACAAATACCTCGTGAGAGAAGAAAAAGCCGAATGCACACGTCGTGAAAGAGCAAGCCACCGAGCGTGCTATTTACAGAACACACGTATTCTCTCTCTCTCTCTCTATGCGTGTGTCGGCTGCGACGCTGGCAGAATTATGAGTTCCTATTTCACGGGATAGGCTTTTGGCATTTTTGGCACCACTGATTTAACGTCTTTGATAAGCTGTTCAATGCCATTCTTCAAGTTTTGATTACAAAAGTTATGCTTTGAGTTTGCGCTGCAGAAACAGGGACGATATAGGTTCTGTTAATTAAAAAAAATAATGAATTTCAAAAAGAGAATAATCACATTTGGGGTGGAATGACACTTTTAATTTTTAGGGACAATTTAAGTCACAACTTTCTGCTTATAAGGAAAAGTAAGAGAATTAAAGTATGCTTGAATTGGCCACACAATGTTTTGAAAGCGGCTGAGATAATTCTGTCCATTAACGAAAAATTGCGACAATAATCTAAAACCATATACCAGCGAATAGTAGATAAGTAGTGACTTTCTTCACAAAATCACTTGGCATCACCATCATCAAACATCTCTAACTCGTAATATTTGCCAAAACAAAAAATTATCTCACAAATTTAAATACGATATACGGTACAACAGAGCTACGTTACGTACTCGCGTGTGTATGGTTTCTTTTCTTCATCTCTGTGTATTTTAATTTTTTTTTTTTTTTGTGTGCATTATAAACAAGCTGATGTGAATTTTGGGGCCATGGTAAAATCCATTTGAGTATTTTAAACAAAAATATTACGGAAATTGTTAGCTAGCAAATAAAAAGAAGATGCACGTTTCTGGCTATGCCTACCCGTTGTTTCTTAACATATAAAACCATAAACAATTTCCAAAACAATTTATAACTAATTCCGGCATACGCCCATTGACATTGAAGATTGAAGCTGGAGCATAGAGCGGGGTAGGTCAAGGTCTTTCGACTGCGACGTGTTAATGGCTTGTTAATTGCATGAAAACAAGTTGAAATATAAAGAAAACAAATCTACAAAAAGCGTGCAAAAAAAAAGAAAACTAAATGCGTTACAGTAAAATGGTTCCGCTTGGTGAGACTTCACAGTTGCAGCTCTTCCATAAAAATGATCCGCTTTAATTACGCAAACAAACTTTAGTGCCAAGACGGTGAATGTTCTGGAGTTTTGTATATGAAAGCGTTAATTGAAAAATAAATAATTTCATTCAACCTGACGCTGCGTTTCCATTTTATCCCACGACTTGTATCAAATATCATATAAACCTTACGCAAAACTTTTCCACAGTTTCGCATAATTATGTAAATTTGATTTCTTTGTGTATCACCCAAAAAGGGCTTTGAACTAAATGCTACAAATTAGCCGGCTTTTCATTTTTGACAAATAATTTTATAGTTTGGCTTATGAAACACACACAAAACATGCAAACAACGCACATTTGTGGGCAATTAAAAATCGATTTATGCATTTGGTCAAAGGGGGATGCCCCCCGGCTTACAGCAGTGGCGACCTCTGGCGCCTCAACTGGGGTGAAAATTAATGACATCCAGTGAAAGTTTTTTTTTTCACTTTTTTCTCAATGTCTGAACCAACAGAAATGGTAAACCAATAGGTAAAGTCAAGATCTCACAAAATGCGTGTCAAACATTTATTTTTTCTCAGCGTGTAAAAGTTCATTGGCCCACGGCATTTGAAAATGAAAGCGACGTTTTTATTTTGTAGCTTATGAGTATGCAAAATATACAGAATTTTTAATATGACTTTGCAAACACAAAAAAAACAATAATTAAATGATATATTTTTTTATGACGGGGTCTGCTTTTAACATGTTAATTTTCATGGTTGGTTAAGTTTTTTGTGAACATTGGCCAAACTTTAGTTTTTGTTCGTTTCGTTAGAGTTTTGAATTGTGAAATTATTTGCCAAATTTGGTTAAACAACACATGGAGTTTGATTTGTTGGATGGAAGGAAAGTTTAATACTGAATTTATGTCTTTATAACTTTGGACGAAAGAACACTTAAAGCATTGGCTTCACGTTTTCTTTCAATAGCAACACCACAGCCTATACACTTGTAACCTGGCTTGTCAACTGTGCCTATCTGTGTCTGTGTTCTAAGTCGAAAGCAAAAGTTTATGTCAAAAGCAATTGTGAGCCTTTATAGTAAAAAGTTTATACTAAAGATGGGTTTGGGAAATTTGTGACATCGTGACGAATCGTCATCTCTCATAGAGGTAATTCTTGATCATCAACTTAAAGGGCATAGCCGAATAAGCCTGGGAAAACTGCGTCAGAAGATTTTTGAATATTTTAAATTAGGGATGGTAGCTTTTATCTGGAAGGCATGTACGCCAAATTTCAATTCAATAGGCCTATGGGTAAACTGAGTAAAGAAATACTTAAACATAAATACCGATATATCTGGTGTTATACCACGCGTTCTACCCAGCACTGTTGATTGAAAATTAATAAGATTTAACATACAAATCCGCTACAAAATTCTCGAATTTTTATTCTTACTTCTTTGGTCCAAAAACTGTTGCAGTCGAGTGGCCTGACTCCGAAATACATTTAAAATTTTCAAAAATCTTCTGGGCAGTATTCCCAGGCTTCTTCGGCTATGCCCTTTGACTCTCATGTAACAGCTTCTGTAACTACTTATAAGGCTTATAGTTTTCTTGTGTCCGATGGAATTTGACGATCCCTATACGATCAAGATTGTGTATACTTCTCTTGTCCATCTGATTCGTAAGGTACGGCTCATGTGTGTGGTCAAGATAGAAAGCAATTCTTATTTTTTACTCCCCTTGCTATAAACTGTCCTAAGGTTCGATTACCATCTTACTCTAATAAACCTTCCCGACTTACTTAAGCGTAGAGTTATGCTTGGGGTAATCTTTATACATAGACTAATTAATGGTGAAATCACAGACTCTAGAACTCATAAAGATGAGTAACGGCCTTACAAGTGAATTTCAGGGAAATTTGAAAAGTGGACCTACGATTTTTCATGTGCGTGCAAGATTTGTTCGGTAGACATCTCACACACACAGCACACATTCATATGTCAAAGGGCTTGTATTCACTTGTATAGCCGTTAGCTTTGTAAAAAACAGATCGATTCGGTCTAAAAAACGATCTTGATTTATCTTGTTTCGGTCTAGAATTTGGTACGAACGATTCCCTCTTGAAAATTCTTAGTTTGAGTACAAATCGTTGTTAAATTCGAAATTGACCGTTAAAAATTAAAAAAAAGAAATTAGGCAAATATTTACGCCACAACAACAAAACACAAGAGAAAAAATATTACCAACTTTTTGATGCCCTGGGGGTATGTTTACAAAAAATCAGCGTAAAAGTGTAAAAAAGAAAAGTGCTGAAGTATTGTGAAAATTATTCAAAGCATCGATAAAAAAATACTCGGTATCGCTCCATTTCGAGATTTTTGTCTTCAAAATATGCGGTAACACCAACAATAATTAAATTTTTTTGTCAGTTTAACTGCATCTGGCCAGTTCATATATTGAGACATCTTCCTCAAAATAGCTCCAAACACTCTGTCCGTAACCACACCTAGAGAGCCGTCATCATATGCTGTAAACATAGTAGTTGTATTGATGCAGCTTCTCCAAACTACCACAAACAGAAAATTGCTACCTGTAATTCAAGTTCCGTTTCGGGTCGAAATGCAGTCGACATAAAGTATGACGCCGCACAGATATATTGGTCATTGAAAAATGATAGCACATTGGTTCGCCAGTTGACTTATTTTGGCACACGGAACTTGGTTCCTCGCCAGCATGCAATTGCATAAGATCCTCCATAAGGTCGTCTACCACTTCATCGACAGCATCATTGTCAATATCTTAAGATTTTCTGTATTCATATTTCTTCATGCTCCTATTTAGCTTGATTTGTACACCTACAATCAATTCTTTAAAAAATTACGTATTTAAATCTTTGACGCACACAAGTGACAGAAAAAGTCGCAGCCTGTAAAACTGCTGATTACGCCAAAAATTACAATTTTTTTTTTTTCTTATCCTCTCTCTCTGCTTTTTTTATTTATATATTTTTATTTTATAATTTTTTAATATTTTTTATATTAATTACTTTTTCTTGTTCAAAACTATTCTTATTATTAATTTAGCCCACAGCTAACATTACTTTATGTCGTTCCTTGCCATAACCCTTGGGGCCGAACATAATTGTCTAATTCACACCGAATGCTTGCTGAAACCAAATTTTTATTTCTATCCCGTATCGATCCCGAATCAGACTTTAAATATTGTTTTACTAATAAAAGATCGGTTTCCTATACAAAATTATTAAAACTTTTTTTGTCATAATATGGTTTAAAATGGTTTGCTTTTCGCTTGTGGCATCTGACATTTTTGTGAAATTGTGTAGGTGTAGTCCAATGGCGCCATTCCGGCCTGATAAACGGATTTAAGTTCATATCATTGTCTTTACTTAAGAGTTTGACTTTTATTTGCTGTTTGTTAATCGACACCATTTCACATGCTCTATAAGTGTAACCATTTTTGAATTCATATGTAAGTGTGACCATTTGGCTAGTTCGATAAAGTAATTATCGATAAATTGTTTTCATTGCTGAGACTAGGGTTGTCAATATTTTATCGATATATCAATATTTTTGTTGAACGATAAGGGTTATTCCGATATGATATTTTGTATCCTGATATATGGCGATTATCGATATTTTTATAAACTATATATCAGAAAAGTTACAATGGTAAAAGGTGCAAATTATATGGCTAGCCTGATGAATCATCTGGTAATACAACTTAAAATCGCTTTTAAGAACTAATCATTCACGTATGGATGCAGAAATGCGCTGCAATATTAGTTGTCATATATTGAAGATATCGTCATGAATCTAATAGCTTATTGGAGAGCTAGTGAGGATAAATTGTTCGTGCATTTCGATACTTTTCTCTCTTGGCCACTTGGCTTACAATTCTTCACTTATTATTTTTTTAAGCATAATCTTCTTTCTTCTTTAAAGCCTACACTCAGATAAGATACAAATTTAGTTAGTCACAATATTTCACATGGAAAAAAGACATCTTTGAAATCAAAATAATTTTGAACAGAAGCCTTTCTGATACTAAGCAATGTGCCCAACTAAATTTGTATCTCTTTTGAGTACACGCTTTTAGGGTTTAAAGAAAGAGAAATTCTGACTATTAATGTAATTTGAAAACATCTACAGTGTAGTTTTAGAAAACTATTAAAAACTGTTGAAAAGATTAGATATAACGGTTTGTAAAAATTGTCACTAGCAGTTTTAAGGTAAAGCTTTTCAGTTTTCTTAAGCTTTAGAAAATAACGATTGTATCGACATATCGATGTTTTTGAAGGCGATATATAAAATATCGATATTGAAAATTTGGATGTTTGATTTTATCGATCGATTTTGAGAAATATCGACAACCCTAGCTGAGACCAATAAAATAAATCGGGTCGGGTTCCAAAAAATTTCGACATTTGGCAGTAATTCGGTCCCGTAACGTTCCGATCCCGACCAACAATTTTCAATTCAATCCCATACCGCCTGTCCCGCGGCTCCCGCTCATCTCTACTGTCGATCATTGGGGATAGTGGATTAAAGATGGGTGCTGAAAAGAAAATTCGATACCGAACTGATTCCGACCCGAGTCTATTCCGACCTGAACCGATTCAAGTTTATATCACCGACTTTATTAAAATTTTTTTTGTTTTTTTATGCGGTGCTATCTTCAAATAAGTGTGCCCATTTTTGTATTCGTGATTTAAGTGTGACCATTTAGTTAGTTCGTATAAATAAATCGGGAGCCGAAAAGTATTGAGATTTTGCATTAGTCGCGTCCTGTACCGATTCTGAAATAAAATTTTCAATTTAATACCTTCCTGACCCAATTCCCAGACCATCTCAATTGTGTATTTTCCTGCTGGAAAGTCTACGGTAATGATTCGAAAATATTATATAAAATATTATTCAGTAGTATTCATTTTGAAAATCACAATTTGTAGTTGTAGTCCATACCATAACACCCCTTCCATCGAAAATGGAAATCTTAAAATCATTTCGCAGCCTTTTGTAATAAATAATATTTGTAATAATAAGCTCAAAATACAAGTAGCAGCCTTCGTACTGACTTCAATTGACGAAAGTCATTCACTTAAAGAATTTGTTGATGTGTAAATGGTGCAATTTGTTTCAATCTATAATTTTTAATTTTTATTTCTAAAATGCAAAAGTACTGCGTCATTTGGGTCCAAAACCGAACTAAAATCACAAAATTTTGACTAAAGTCGTTTGAGAATCAAAACAATTAAAATACCAACAACCTTCTTAGACACTTTTTCAATAAAAAAGGCATTCACCTTATCGGTCTAGCAAATTTGATGTACAAAAACCCTTTTACATAATCCATGCAATCTCACCCACCCACCAAAAAAATGTTCATAATTAAAAATGCCAGAAACAAACACCCAGTCGAAACTTCCTGGTTCAATACAGTGAACCCTACCTCACTCCTAGTCCCAACCAACTCTGCCCCCGCTGTTAACTCACGCAAAGCATAACAGAGGCAGAGCAGCGGCCTCAGCAACAACAACAACAACAACACGCACTAGTCATTAGCCCCTGGCAGAATAAACAAATATGTGCATCAAGCTCAAAAGTTGTGCTCCCTCCTCCATCCAGAAATGCAACACGTGCTGTGCATAAATGAAAATGTTTCTCAACATTTCTTTAGACATTTCACTCCTTTTTTCCAGTTGACCAACTCTAAGACGGACCAACGCCTGTCATTGACCTCCCCTTCAGTAGAGAATACAATAGAAAGAACTTTAGAGAAAAGAAATTAGTAAAGATTAGACATGGCCACAGACAGACAAATGGACATCCCTAATGAATCACACTTTCCAGGTGAACCACTTGTTGACTGAAATTTCTTCATTTTTTTGTGTTTCTGCTTTTGGCATTTGCATAATGTGTGATAAGCTTGGTTTGCTCTCTGACTTAGATTTTGATGTGGAATTTCAAGCGGATGTTGCAAATACTTAAAAGTGTTGAAACGAATTCATCGTAAGAGGTTAGCTGAATAGCTGGACTACAGCTATGGCTAAAAACATTTCAGTCCCCAGATTTTTCAATTTTAAAAACAACATTTCTTTTGTTGTTGTTAATTTTTGACATCTTTTGAAGTCCTCAGTCATTAAACTTGCCTGAAACAAGCTGTTTCAGTTCATTAACTTTTGATTTAAATCATTGCACAGCTGCACAATTTTTCAAAATGTATAATTTATTTTTTATTCCAACAAATCAAGGTTGAGTTGGGTTAACGAAAATTATTTCTCGCGCATTACCATCTCTGAGTTAAGGTAAATGGCTTAGTGACCCATATTCTTGCCAATTCTTTAACTATACATTCCTCTATATATAGCAAATGTCTTGCTATATTTAGTTTGTACAACGAGACCAACTCTCACCCACTTTAGTGCACTTTACTTTTACTTTTCTCAAAGACAAAAAATATCTTCCGCATTTTTCTACACACATCTTTGAGTTCGTCTAGCTGCTGTCCCTCCCCCAGATGTCTAAATATTTGTTTGAACTTAAATTTGGAAAATTTATTTGACTTAAGTGGAACAGTTTCGATTAATATTACCTTTGGGTAGCTATTTTTAAATAAAATTCCGAACATTAATGAGCTTGTTAATTGAGTGACAGCCCAAACAAAGGTGACACATTTCCTACTCAAAGTATTAAGAGGGTTGCCTTTTATACATTGCATCAAGTTGGATTTTTGAAATATTCATGGAAATATTTGACATTTAGGAAACATTGAATAGTTGATCTCGGTCAAAAAATGGTTCTTATGCGTGTAGTTTTTATTCAGTAGCAACTATTAAAATAAGGTCACAATAGATTTTAGTTAATTTGGCAGCTTTTTACAACTATATCCTCAAAAGTCTTAAATTAGTTCGAGTGTTTTTTGGTTGTTGTGTCTTTAAATCATCATGTTGGCTTCTTTTATATTTATCAGGCTACAAACCGGTCCTGATCCAAAACCCCAAAAAAGGTTTAGGTTCAAACTTTTTGGGTTCCCTGAAATGGACCTTTTAAATATTTAAACGCCAGAACCTACGCCCGAACCTGACCCCCTGTATACAAAAGAGGTTATGCTCAAACATTTATATAAATCAATTTCTTAAGAATTTATTTGACTTTCACAATATTATGACCCAAAAAAAAAATCTTTTTTTGGTACAGAAATGCTTGAATTGTTTAATTAATGATGAGTTTTAGATAAAGAAACTCTGAATTAAGGTTGGCAGTCGTTAAATCAAAATATGG
This sequence comes from Lordiphosa stackelbergi, assembly GCA_018904235.1. Lineage (NCBI taxonomy): Eukaryota > Metazoa > Arthropoda > Insecta > Diptera > Drosophilidae > Lordiphosa > Lordiphosa stackelbergi. Next base: position 72,680 of record JAEIFU010000823.1, on the reverse strand, counting down.
CTTGGAAAGTAAACTCTAAGGTACATTTTATGAAAGTGACCTTATTTTTGGGGGGGGGGGGTGTTGTTTTTTCCTTTTCTTTCCTTTCCCTTTCTAGATGATGAGTCGACCTTTGTTAAGGAAAATGTCAAAGATCGGATACTTTTCGTAAACCTTCTATTGGAGTAGTTCGGTTCCCACTGAATGCGAGCATTGTTTTTGTAATACCAAAAAGGAATCATGGAGTTGTGCTAATGTTTGTCAGCCTGAAGGGGGCACCTCCATATTCAACAGCATCATGCCGACGATTTGAGCCATGTCCGGTCCGTCCGTCTGTCTGTCTGTATGGGTCGATCTCAGAGACTGAATATAGCCACAATTTTGGCATGTATGTAGGTTTAGACTGAGCTTAGTTTTAGATTTGGAAAACTCCTCCTCAATTTTTTATCAGCGAAAACTGTCTTTTTTTCTGTATGAAACGCGTTCTTGATCTTTCGAAAAGGTGGAGCCATTGCATGTATGAAGGTGTATACTGTAACATCGAAGTTGGTTTCCTTTGGACACCCTCTCTCTAAGTCCTCTGAACGCTTTGAGTCTCAGAGACTAAGGGTAGGCCACAAATGTTGGATGTCGTAAACTTTCAGAGGTAATATTTTCCTAATATTCCAGAACCTACCTTTAACATATACTTCTATTCTGGGAAGTTCAAGTGTTGTTTATGGAAATATATCGTAAAATACTAAAGGAGTTTTTCCAAAAGCGCTATAGTGGAATTTTTTAGTTTTTTATATGAAAATTTTTTTTTTTTTTTTTTTAAAAATTATTTATCTCTGCTGATTACAAAAGCAGTACTGTATTGTAGTGCTGCTTTGTACAATCGGTTGGAGAGTAATTAATGCAATAAACTGATTGTTACAAAAAATACCATAAAAAATAAACAAAAAACAAAAAAATAATAAAATAAAAAAAAATCTGCGCTAGCACTGGGACTCGAACTCACGACTCTTGAACAACTGATAGCTTAACTAATGACTGGGTTCGTTAGGGTAATTTGACGCTACGTCTCGGGTATTGACCGTAGCTGACAAGGCTGAGACGCCATGTCGTTAGTGTTCATTTTCACCACCACCGGGAGGACCCGAGTTCGCATCCCCCAGCAAGGTAAAGTTTCTAAAAGATAAGTTTTTATGTTTTTCATTTGAGGTTATTTTCAGCGGTTTAGGCAATTTATTTTTTGGGTGTATACAAAAAAAATACCTGCTCAGCCAGATGCTGTACGCGCCAGTAACAAAAACACGCTCGAAAAGAAAGAAAAGAGTGAACGCATATGAATTTGTTGTTGGTCTATGTAGTCTTATGGCACGCGTGGCTCGTATACGCGCCAGCTAACACTTTGGGTAAAATAACAACGAATGCGCGGCATGCGGAATGGGCTTAGGCACCCCTGATCTCACTTACGCTCTCTGAGTGCATTTGGGAATTTCCTGTAGGCACTATAAGTATATCTTTGGGCACTATAGCTTAACCCTCTACTGCATGAACATCTTTCCAATAAAAAAAAAAATTTGTTATGCAAATATATGTTTGTTTGGGATATTATATATATTATTGGACAGAATTTTTTTGAATATAAAGTTTAGGAATAAAAAATGAAGCCATATATGGCTCTATATGCATTCAGTACATTTCAAGGAAAAGAATGGTATGCCATATATGGCTCTCTATGCATATAGCTTACTCTTTTGTCATTGTAGCACAAAAATTCATTACATTTCTCACAAAAAGTGTAGGAACGGAATGAACAATCATTTTGACTAAGCTGTCTATTCTTCATCCATTGGAAAAAATTTCAAAAAGTCTGCTGGCGTCTCCAATTTATCAATAAAACTTAGAAGATTGGTATTTCCTTGAAATGGAAAGATCTCATTCGAATACGGGGGCAAGTGAAATTCTTTTCAAATCGGTGCTCCTGCCTGTCACAGTGGTCATCTGAACCACTCTCATCGGTCTCCGGTATATACACATTTTCCAGTTCAACCTTTTGATTTCCAACAACTTTTTCATCGGTATCGTATGTATAGTCGTCATCACTTTGAAACGGATCATCGATTTCAAGGACATATTGTAAATTACCATAAAATTATTGTACATTTATTTCCAGAAAATTTAATTTCAAATGTATATAGAAAATATCATACTCTGCATTACTGCATAAAGAGCCATATTTCGCTTCGGCAGTTTTCGCAAGAAATAGTATATATAATGTTTACCTCACAGTCAAATGAAACAAAACTTTATTTTCTTTTGGAATAAAATTATTCTTCACCAAAATAAATTTTTTGTTGTGGTGCAATTTTAATTTGAAACTCAGCTAATTTCCCTTTCGTTAACCCACGAGACATGCTTGAACAAAACTGATAAAAACACGAAATAAAGCAACACAATAAAATTTTTCACATTACACTAGAATAGAAAATAGTGCAAAGACAATGGCCTTGTTCACCAGCATACATCAAAGATTAAACATCATCCATCAAAAAAAATTTAATTGGCTCTTGTTGAAAGCTTTCGTGAAATTTTAAGGCAAAAATGTTATCCGTGAAAATCAAAATTTCAAAAATCAGCAATCATAATTGAACTTCACATTCGTTCACTTCAACAATTAAACTAGATCCATCGATTTTTTCGTCATCGATTTGTGCTGGTGAACACGGCCAATGATCAATAACAATCGACTTCGCTTAGGTACCGTTTTAACTAAAACAAAATTCATTAAAAGTGAAAAACCATATATGGCGCTGTATGCGGTAGAGGTTAACACCACTCTCGCTAACACCACCTTATAAATTAGACAAATTATCGATAAATTCGATATGTCTGTTTTAGAAAAAATACTTAGCTTAACTTTTCAACTACGGGGTGGCTTGTGTATAAATAATCTATGGATTACTTAACAAGCAACAACCAAAACAATTAATATTTATATTAATTTATTATTTTATAATTTAAGAGGACTAACGAAAGAGACATTGTTCAGAATCATTAGGAATATCGGGTGGTAATGTGTATTGTCTCAATTGTGATCCTTAATTTTAACTTAAGATTATATTCTCAATTTAAATCTAAATTTTCAATCTGGATAAAAATCGTTTATACTAACTGTGTTTAACGACTTTATGATAATCAAACATCAATAGTGTGTTAAGTCTTAAGTTTAAAAAGCAGGAACACATTATCTACTCGACTTTAAGATGAAACAATCTTATTTTTTAATATGGAAAAGAAAAGACAACAATTAATTATATTCATCATTTTGTATTTTTAGGTGAGGGGTGAGGAGCTGTTGTTTGTTTAAGTTATTAACATTTTCTTCTTTCTGAAATACTAATAAAAATGTTCAATATTAATCCGCCCCTACTGGCACTTGAACTCAGTACCTCGGGGACTGAACACACGGCATGGCATTTTAGTTCGCTGCGCCATCGGCCGACACTTTTTAGGCACCACCAGTCGCTGTATAAGAGCTCAGCTGGCAGAAATCTTGATGAGGTCGTGCTTCTTGCATTGCTTGCTTTACAAAATAAATCTTTATATATCATAAGATTTTTTAACTGAAGCTTCACACAAAACTGTAGGAAGGTTGATAAGTTGCCAGATGATAAATCTTGTTAAAGACCATTTCAAGGTTTTTCAATATTGGTTTTATAAGATTTCAAGATTCTGGGAAACAAGATTTTCAATCTAGGTTAGTTTAAAAAAAAAATTTTTCCCAGTGTAGTGTGTTTTTTTTTGGGAAATCTAACTCGCAGCCTTCACTTGGGAGCATCAATCTTTGCTCCAACACTTTCAGGTTGTCTGCCACAACAAACACACTTTCAGTTTTGTTTATGATTCTCTGTTCCAGACTCACTTTTCACTCATTTCACAGCGAAACTGGTTCAGCTTCATTTTTTCAGTCTTTGAAGTGTGCAGTACTCAGCAAAAATATGCGTTGAAGGTCACTTACGGGGTGAACCGAGAGCCCAAATTTAAGCGCGGTCTTCAATTTTCGACACCTAAAAATACTGCTAGAAGCCGTTAAGATGATTATTCACTAAATTTCCAATCCATCTTTGTCCTATCTGAAATATAAAAGGCAACCCTCGCTTAAACATAAATGCTCCTCAACTTAAATTTTTATATATTTTTGGGCTTTAATTGAAAAGCCTTTTGGGGAAATAAGTTCATTGACTCACTCACATTGGTAATATAATTTTAATGGGAAAACTCATTTTGATTTTACTTAATTGAGATTTTGCCTTTGGCTAAAATCTCACCTCTTTTTTGTTTGATGTAATTTTCAACTCTTGGCGTTAGCTGTTCTCTTAAATTTTGCTGTAGCCTGCTGCTCTTTATGCCCCCGAGGGAGCTTCTCGTGGAGCTTTTTTTCTTGGCTTTTTCAATTGATCTTCGCGCAGTTTTTCCTTTGCTATCAGTCGAGAACGAGCGCGTGTTCGTGTCGGTAGAATTTCGGTTTAAGAATCTCGCGTGAATTATTATTTCTTTTGGTTTTTATTTATACTTTACTTTTTTTTTCTTTTTGCTTGTTTTGAGATTTGCCATTTGAAATTGGGGAATCTAAGCAAATAAAATTCCTTTTTTTGGTTAGAATTTTGCGGCTGGAGTTTTGCGTGTGCTTATTTATAGTTTCCTTTTAGATACAATCGCGGGCACGTTTGAAATATGTGTATATTTCTATTGTTGTTTAGTCGGCTTACGCCATACACACACTGCGTATGAGTGATTTTTTTTTTTTTTTTAATTTTTGACTGGCACGTTGCCCGACATTACGCAGCTGTTTAGTACACCATAAATTTCCTAGTGAAATTCTCTTGTAATTTACATAAATACATTTCTATAGATACAATATATAAAATTCAAAATTATTATTTGCCTTTAAACTGATTCTGAGTCACGTCGATTATTGGATTTTTTTTCTTTCGTTGAGGTAAAAGTTGTCTAAATCTGAAGCTATAAATCAATGTTGACAAAGTGAAGAAATGTGTGACCACAAAAAGAATGACTTGTGTTCTGGGAAAGTTGTAAAAATATGCTAGGATATATTCAGAAATGTTTTGAGTTTTTTGAGTTTCTGGAGATGTCATGCCATTAAATTAAAGATTTTTTGTAAACTGGGTCTAAATGATGAAAATAATACTTACTGATATTTCTCAATGATTCGCATCAAAATTGTTAAGAATTTGTGTTAATGGAAAATGTTTTTCAATTGCCAGAAATCCATGATTTTCAGCTAATATTTTTGAGTGATCTCTAGACCTAGGCATTGGAATGTTTAATTCAATTTACAAAAAAAATGCCATACGTACATTCTTAAATATGGTCTCGACGCCACGTATTGCTTACGGCTAACAGTCGATTGGGTTTAGGTGTACACAGAGAGAAACATTTTGTTTTTAATTTAATTTTCTTACTAATTTTGAGTTCAATTGTTCTAAAAGTTCTTTAAATGATCACAACCATAGTGAAAGAACAAATATTTGTATTTTAGGCGTTTGGCAATGGTGCATTTCGATTATGTTCAGGGTCTCGGTTCGATTCCCAATCTAAGTTGCCAATACAAATTTTGTATAATTCAAAAGACCAAACTTAAACCAAACTGGTAAACCGAAAATCAATCCCATGGAATATGCTGAGGAGGCTTGTGAATATTATTCTGTATCCAACGAGATATAGATGATAAGCTCTGCTTATACCCGATGCTTATTGGTCTAAATTAACTTTAATTTGGGATTTTTTGAAAGGGTTGCTTTTCTGCTCTAAAGTACAGTTTGTTTTGATTACAATTTTAAGATAGCCTGGGCTGATATCGAACTTACTAGCCCAATGTTGAAGGGTTCTGATTGCAGGCAGACCCTTTCAGACTTGCCGAATAAAAGGAAATGGACCGAGCTATATCTTCAGGAGCCCAATTTTGAAATCTGCTGCCCATCTGTTAAGATTGTTTGGAGACGCAACTGCATATTTTTGTGGGTTTGTTCTGATTTCGAAAGTTTTAGTTGCAGTTGGTCTATAGATAATTCTTTTCTTATTTAAGATCGTCGGAATTTGATGAGCTCTCAGATTAATGTTTTCTTCCTCTAGATTTTATTGTTAGTTACAAGTATTTTATTTTGTTTTTTTTGCGTTTTCCTGCCAAATAAAACATATTTATTGCTGATAAACGGCTACACTCACATTTATCTATTGATTCAAGACAACTCACTAAGAAGGTTAGCAAAGTATCCACTTCCATCCAAAAAAACGAGAACCGTGAAGCCTATATAAGAGGGGTTTAGTGCCGAAATTTTGTTGCATTCTTGAACTCTGAGATTTCCAGAACATTTGCAAGGGTATAAAAACGTCGACAATGACGAAGCCAGCATGGTAATCTATTTTTCTTTTCAGTATTTTTTATTTTGATTTTATTTTCCACTTTTGTTCAGTGGCGATAAGGGGAAGCAGCATCACATTAGCAGAAGCGACAATTGGACTCTAGAAAAAAACTAAAATAATAATGAACGGTTCCATTTGGCCCCCAAAAAAAAAAATCTCTAACTATATAAAAAAATTTAGTTAAAAAGGTAAGTTTTTATTTGTTGAGGAATTTTATAATGTTAAATGTCCAAATTATGTGAATATTTTGTAACATCAACTTATGTATTATAATGTTTATTTTCGAATTACTGTCAAAGTTCAACCAAGTTATTTCCCTGCAAGTGGTTCTCTTACGCACTATTACCGGTGAAGGGTTGATATCCCAAATAGCATAAAATTGAGGACCACGTGAGGGCAAATGCTCAATTGCCATGCTCAGAAGGATACCAGCATTTATTTATAATAAAGTCACTACACTCAAAAAAAAAATCAATCATACGGATCAAATCAATCCCAAGCGGTAATGAAACAACGTAATCCCCGATATGCTTGAACCAATCAAAGAAGATTGAGTTGATCTTCCTTTTTGATCCCAAGAAAGATTACAATTATCGGGGCAATCCTTCAAGAGAGATTGAATTAGTCAAAAAATTTTAGAAAAAAAAAAATTTGTTTAGTCCCAACCCAAAGCTGTACCATTTTTGGAATGTTTGGCTTTTTAATTTGAGGTAAGACAACTCTTTTTTCCGTTCCTCCGCCAGGCCACGCGCCGTAGGACACCCATATCAACATTAAACTTGGTTTATTTACGACTTCAAAGAAAACAAAGAAATATGCAAATTGTTGGCTCAACTGGGGATTTGAACCCACGACCATGTGCGCACGGAACGTTAATTGAATAGCATTTCATCACACACCACCAACTCTATCGGTTGTTGCTGCGTGTCAAAGGCTACTGAGGTTTATTCGCTCTCGCTCTCCAATTTATGGTCATGTGATCCCAAAAGAGATTGAAGTAAGCAAATTTGGAATGATTCAAGTTCTAAAGGCATAGGTAATCCTTCTAGGATTGAATTGTGTGAATATCCTGGAAGTCGAAAGTCATCTTCAAGCTATGGGCTCCCCAAGATTTAAAAGATTGAACAAAAGCAGAATCAAAATCAAAAATAATGAAGCGACGACTGCTGCTGCTGTTCGCTTTTTTCAATATTTTTTTGTGCTGCTAATTTAACACTGCGGCTTCTGTTTTTCTCAAAAGCAGAAGCAGAAAACCCAATTTCTGTTTAATGAAAGCAGGGCTGCAAACCGGTCCGGAGAGAGACTCCGGAATTTTTTGGGAAGCCCGAACCGAACCTGAACCGAAGCAGAACAATTTTTCCTCTCTCGAAATAGTAAAAATAGTTGAAAAAGATGTTCTGTTACATTTTTTTCAGCTGCTATAAATGTCCAGTTTGCAATTTTTAAGCCTTGGAATAAAAACAGCTTTCAATGAAATATTTTGCTTTATTTTATAATATTCAAAAGGAACTAATAGGTAAAAGCTTTAAGAATGGTAAATAAAAGAATTAATGATTCTTTACCATGTTTATCTTCTGATGAAAAGCAATTTATATGGCCAAAGTTTTGGAAAAACTATCATTGTAAAGAAATTGTTGTATTAGCTGTTCCTGCAACACAAGTATCAGTCTAGCGCACTTTTTCTACTCATATAGCTGATTTATCCAGCTATAGAGTCAGTAATAATGAAAGATTGCTGGAAGACACACAAATGATTAATTTATACAGTGCGTTAACCAAACGGTCATAGAAATGCTGGCATGAGATGGTCTCTCACAACTTGCAGAAGATAGGCAAAGGCTGCTGATGATAAAACCGCGAGGTTTTTGAAAGCTGTACAGTCGACCATACTTACACTTACACACATACCACTTACGCTCTCTGAGTGCATTTGGGAATATTTCCGGCTCGCTCTAACCACTGTGATTTCCTATGCGGACAGTAAGAATCTTAAGCAGCTTTAATTTTTTCTCTAATACTCATTGCTCCAAGCTCGAATATTTTTTTATATTATATTATCAAGCCTTTAATCGTTTGTTTCTTTCAATTTATTTACATGTTTTCTGAACAAAATTACTCCTGAACCTGGGTTCGAACACGAACCTAGGTTCACCGACCTATACTCGTGACCCGACCCAAAAAGTTTCGCGGGTTCGAACCCGAGTAAACCTCTGTCCATTTTTATAAGGTTTGCAGCCTGATGAAAGTAGTCTTTAGGATTCTTTTTGATTCCGTACTGAAATACATACGGACTTTTATTAAAATCTGGCCGAAAAGTAATTTTTGTGATTCACAAGTTGCGGCAGCCCAAAAATCGCAAAGGCATTATTGAAATACCGACACAAAAATAAAATAAACAATAAAATTACTTTTTTTAAAATTCCTTACTTTATTTATCCCTTAGCCCGATTAACTGCCCACATGTAGGTGCGCTTATTAAAAGAATATTTCGAAAATTGAACAAAATATTGTAGTCAAGGTCGGACAAAAGGGGGTTGCTGAAGAAATTCTGTATGAAATTCGGTTTATAAGCTCTATAGACCGAACAGTTGGAAAAATAACTGTTCAATTTAGAAAAACTCAGCCACAAGGTCCCCAATTAGAAATAATCCTTCACGAAGAATCCTCATTTTAAACCCCTTTTAACTCTAAAGAAGGACTTAGATGGACATGCAAAAGCTCAAAAGGTTCTCTGATCTATACCAACGAAATGCCAAATATAATATTTCATTTCAGTCCCCTTCTGCCAGCTTAATTATACTTTTATTTTCCTTTTTCTGAGTGTACACTTATAATCTCACATTAGCACTTTCAATTGATCCACATGGATCTCCAGATGCTAACCATATCGAATGTCATTCGACACACACATAATCTCTTCATGCTAACGCCTTCCCCTCTTTTTGTTTGTTTGTTTGTTTATATGGGAGTTGCGTGGTCTTCTCTCAAATTGAAACAAGTGTAGACCCTACGCTGTGTCTCTCTTATAACAAAGTTCGTCATCAGCTATTTTCCACGGCGTCAGCAACGGAAATGATGCGTCCAGATCAGTCAGCCGAAGGCAGTGCTAGAGCTTTTTTTTTTTGGTATAAACAAAACAGAAAAAATGAAATTTCACACGCAATTTGGTTTATTTTTGTATAATATCCGCGCAAATAAGAAACAAATTGAAATTGAAATGTGGGTTCTGTTTGTAGCCATAAAATTAAATTAATTAGTTTTTTTGTAAAGGCTTTCAATGTAAAATTGTTAAGCGAGCTTATATGCTAATCCCTCTCTTTCTCTGAGCCCAGCAATTAGTATTATGCTAAGTACTTTATAAATTGTAAAATAATCAGCTGTTTCCTGCTCTGTCAAGAGGCCCAGTTAACTCTTTAGTCTTGCGTGGGAGCTGTATGCAAATTTTGATTTGAGTGATAAAGAAAATTGCAAAAAATAGTTCCACTTGACGACTACCTGACAAACCTTCTCCGCAGAGACCAACGACCCAGGGTTTTTTAAAGCTTTACTATTCCTAGTTGTCATGTAAATGTAAGCCACGCACTGTGGAACAAACTGACTTTTTTGGTGCAAAAATTAAAGCTATCGAATTACTTGACTTTAAGCTGGCTTATCTGATCTGATTTATGCTTTAATGTTAATCAAATTCTCACGAAGCCAACTTTATTAAGCTTTCTAAAAAGCTCTTCCAGAGAAAGCAGAATAAGCGTGTACACTTTCCGTGTCTCAACGTTTCTGTAAGTAAAACGCACTCACCAATTCGAACCGGTCCCAAAACAGTTCAGAGGCTTATCTAACTTATAATTTAAGCTAGAGGTGTCCACAGCCTATACGCTCACCACACACGCACACACCAAAAAAAATTTGCAAAAATTTCGTATCTTCTCTTTTTCTCCTAAATTGAATGCAACAACAAATATGTTTGCGTCGTTTTAGATTTTGTTGTTAATGATTTCGTGTGCACCAGGCACACACCCAATAATCGGGGTTTTCTTTCTATTCTTGGTTCTTGGTTTTTCTAGAAATACTTTCATCATTTGGTTTGATGGCTACGACGCCATAAGCTGGCTCCATTCTCCTCTGATTTTGAATTTTGGAATCAGTTTAAAACGACTCAAAAGTAGTTTGGATGCATAGCTTAAATAAATTGTAAAAGCGTTGAATGTTAAATTTGCTCAAATAGTGGAATCAAAAGAGCAAGACATTTTTTAGAAAAAAAGACGTAAATGGAATATTTGTAAAAATGTTGGGAAATGGAGCGACGCTGGGTATTTGCAGATTTTCTTTAAAAACACTGAAATCTTAAGAAACCGTTTATACACTTAATATTGTACGTAAGTAAAAAGTATTTTTTTAGTGTTGCCGGGTTGGCAGAACGGAGTATTTGGTAACATTGACCGTGTTCATCAAAACAACTTGCTCCATGATCAAGTATGTATTTGCAATAACCTTTTACAAAACTTGAGTAATGCGCCATCAAACAGCCAATTTGAGGTATCATGATACAGGAGCATAATCAAAGAAATAGTATGCTCACTTTAAAGTGATACTGCTCCCTCAAACAGCAAAAACTACTAGATGCAAATATAAAATTGTTCACGCTGTAATTAAACAGATTTTAGACTAGACCAAGAAGTGACCACAACTGAACATAATTAATTGCAATATAAAATATTGCAAAAACTTTAACAATTTATTGTATAATTGGCACACCATTCACTACCAATTGTTCAGCAAGGTGCACATATATATTATTGTTACAACGTGTTTTGCCATCCAGCAGTTCCATGACCTAATTTTCCTTCATCAGTCTAAGAGTTCCTTCGTCTCCGCCGTGGTCCAATTGAAGCGCTTGTTTTCGGTTTTATTTTGAGTAGCAACGCCTAGCACACTACTTGCAAATAAGTCTACCAATCAGTAATTGTTTTCGAGACTTAGCTATTTGCAAATGAAAAATTAACTCGGCGTTTATACGCAAAAATTTGTCAATTACAAAACTGTTATTTGCAAATAAGACGTGCGTATAAATGTAGTACATATATGTCAGTTATTCGTTTTTATTTATTTATATCGCCAACTTCGTCATCTTTTATAAAAAAAAGTGGTATATGACAGCTGGTTAGTGTGAAACTTACTACTTTTATAATAAAAACAAGTGAGAAAGTCGGTCAAGCTCGACTATGATATACTCTGTACCTGTCTCTTTCTCTCCCTCTCTCTCTCTCTTTCTCTCTCAGTCTCTCTCTCTGTAAGATTGTGCGGCGTTGGTTGTGAAAGGGTGGGTGGGTGGTGGGGGAGGGGGTTGATTCACTTATTTGCTCATAACTTGAGAACCGCTCATCCGATTTTTATCATTTTTTCGGCAAATTGATTCATATTACTAACTATCCCTAGAAGTAACAAACCCTCTATCTACAAAACTGTGGAAGATATGACGTTTTTTCCAAATTGCGGGGAAGCATAAGAAGCATTTGTCCCATACATGTCAAACCTCTATCTCTTACCATCTCTGAGATCTGTTTGTTCATACGGACGGACAGACGGATAGACAGACGGACGGATAGACGGACATGGCTATATCGACTCGGCTGTTGATGCTGATCAAGAATATATATACCTTATAGGGTCAGAAATGATTCCTTCTCCCTGTTACATACTTTTGCACAAACTTAATATACTCTATGTACCTTCGGTACAGAGTATAAAAGTCTAAGGTATTCTTACAACTACCCAGAACTTGCCATTATTTTGGTACACGAGTTTTTTTGGTCATAAAATAAAAACGAACCAATATTTTTTAAAACTTGTCTCCTTTTAAATCGGTCTATCGTTGGCTATAAATCGTAGAACAACTTATTCAAAATGGGTTCAACAGCGCCGAAGTCTTTCTTTTTATCTATCGAATTGCGCATTTGGCTGATCTTAATGGAATTGGTCGGGCAGTCTGGCAGGGTTGGCACTGAAATCTCTAGAGAATTCGCTAACTGTTAATCTTTGTAAATCTTAAAAAAAATGATTTATGAAAATCTAGTTAGAAGCCTTGCGTACAATATAATGGTCCATCTCTTAACCCCTTTAGAATACCCCCCATTCTCCACGTGCAAATTTTTTCGATTTTTTTGTTGCATTTTTTATAGCTTCGATATTTGAGAATATCGCCCCGAAAGGATTTGTAGAAATTCAACATACTTTAGAAGATATAGCCTTCTTTGTCGACTAAAATCGAATTTTCATTTTTCAATGGCCGCCATTTTGTCAAAAAAAAAACTCAAAATTTTTTTCGAGAGTCAGACCAGAATTACACCTATACAGATTATAACCTCGTTTAGAGTTTTCATTTCACACAACCTGGAGACGTGGAATCACCCCCCCCCCTTCCCCCCCCTTACCTTTTTTGGACCCCCACTTTGACAGCCGAAAACTTTTTAAACATCCGTCGTATCAAAGCAGTAAAATTTGTTTGTTTGTAATCAAAAAAAAAAAAAAAATTGAAAAAACTTGGAAAAAACTCTTCTTGTTTTCAAATAAGATTTTTTAAGAAGGTCATTTTCTCCAATGCCTACTTGCATGCGAAATGAAAAAAATGTAACGAGTCGAGATGGTATTTTTGTTTGCTTTAGTAGGGCCAAAGTCTTTCAGTCGCATAAGAAAGATATTTAAAGAAATAGGGAAGGATATTTTTTTGCAATTCTGGAAATGAATCGCGGAAACTTAACTCAATAATTAACAATTTGAGCGCAGAAAATCGATTCAAAGCTATTGAGAAACACATGATAGTGTTGTTCCTGATGGTCATTAATGCTAAAGCGTATTAGAGGTCATAGGAATCGAGCTGCTGGAGATAACTTGGCACAAGAAGCAAATACAGCTGCTCGTGAAATTTAAAAAACGACAAGCTGACCATGCAGCAATTCTTAAGATAGTTTATATAAGGCCTTAAAAGGAAAAAATGATCCGATATTTAGTGTCACACCCAATCAAGAACCCTTTGCGGTCTTTCGTCGACGACGCCTTGCCATTAATTTTGGACCACTAAAGAAATGATCAGTTCGAAATGACAAAAAAAAAACAAGAAGCCGAAAAAAAACAAGGGTTGGGGGGGAAAAATTTTTCTTATTACGCATCAATAAAAAAAAATGTACATACATTCTTATTTAAATTAGCAACAAAACAATTTTACTCTTGTAAAATTTTTTTATTAAAAAAAAAAAAAAATTTTATAAAAATAATAAAATAAATAAAATACATTTCCGACCCTATAAACTATATATATTCTTGATCAGGGTGACGAGCTGAGTCGATTGAGCTTTGTCCGTCCGTCTGTCTGTCCGTCTGTCTGTCTGTTTCTACGCAAACTAGTCTCTCAGTTTTAGAGCTATCGAGCTGAAATTTTGCACAGAGTCTTCTTTTTACTGCACACTGCTAATATGTCGGAACCGACCCGATCGGATGACTATATCTTATAGCTGCCATAGGAACGATCGGTCGAAAAGTGGGTCTTTGTGAGAAAACTTTTTTGTTTTTAATGTTAACGTGTCTCACATCAGCGATTATTAATATTATACGCTTTTACATAGATTTGGAAGTTTTGGTCGAAATCGGATGACTATATCTAATAGCTGTCATAGGAACTATCGGTCGAAAAGTGGGATCTTTTGTTCTTTAGTAAAACTTTTTTCGATTTTACATAGATTTAAAAGTTTGCTCGGTGGCTATCTAGCTGCCTTAGGACTACGGTCGAAAAGTGGGTAAAAATTTTGTTTTTAATGTTAACGTGTCTCACTTCAGCGATTATTAATATTATACGCTTTCACGTAGATTTGGAAGTTTTGGTCGAAATCGGATGACTATATCTTATAGCTGCCATAGGAACTATCGGTCGAAAAGTTGGTTTTTATGAGAAAATTTTTTTTGTTTTTAATGTTAACGTGTCTCTTTTTAGCAATTATTAATATTATGCGCCTTTACAAAGATTTGGAAGTTTTGGTCAAAATCGGATGACTATATCTTATAGCTGTCATAGGAACTATCGGTCGAAAAGTGCGTTTTATTTAGAAAAATTGTTTGTTTTAACGCTGGCGTTCTTAAACTCTGATGTATTAAAACATTTGCAAGGGTATAAAAACTTCGGCAAAGACGAAGTTAGCTTGGCCTTCTCGTTAAGTTAAAAATTAATTATTCAGTAGGAATGAATGAATGTTTAAACAAATTGAATATTTAATTCATTTGATGCAACCTATCTCGAAAAAAATGTTGTTTACAATTTCCAAAAGTCGTTTTGTAAGTCTTCTAACCAAACACGCGAGGTTTACAACCAACCTAAGAATTAGAATTTTGCAACGTTTTTCAGTCAAATGAGCCCACAGTGTGAACGTGAGGCCATTAAAATAAAAAACACTAAAAAGTTAGCATAGGTTCGTATCTCAGGGTCTTTGAGCCAATGAAATCTTATCATTTAGCCCAGCTACGAGACCTGAGAGGCCATTAAGTGCAAATAAAACAAATGTTTACACAAAACTTATCTAGATTTCGCCGCCGATTGAAGTTTTAACAAACTAATGTGGCTTTTTCTCTCTCTCTCTTTCTTTGTAGACTGTTCAGACCACTTGGCGGCCACAATTACCGCTGCCCAAGGAGCTACAGTTATCCCATGAACACAGAAACAGCACCGACGAGGATACGAAAATCACCTCCACCACCACCACCACAGCAGATATTCACCACAACGAACAGTTGGAGCAAATGGATCGCTTAAGAAGTAATCACAGTATGGGTGGATCGGCACAACAATTATCCAGCAAACAGAAATGGTCTTTTGGTCGTTTGTTTCGCAAAAAAAAGGAAGCGGAAAGTGCCTCATCCAGTGAGGAGGATCGTAAGGCAGGATTTGTACCAGCGCAGCGTCAACAAAATACCAACAGCAAATCGAAAACGAAATCCAGTAAGGGATCCAGAGGAAGCAACAGACCTTTGGGATTCGATCATATAGTAAAGCCACAGCCACCGGATAATGAGTTCTTTTTACCACTGGAAATGGTGAATCCAGAGCCGTACTATCAAAATCAAACGGCTTATTATCCACAACGCTCACATAATTCACTGGATCGCAGAGTTGTACTAAATGAAGCGAATGTGGGACCACATAAATCACGTTCAGTTCAAAGAACGGGAGGCAAGGTACCTGGTGGACATTCGAGCGGAGAAGAAGAACTGATATCCCTGAACTCTTCCACTTTTTCGAAATATCGCAGTGATGAGAGCATACACAGTGGGGGACAGGCCCTGCAGGGTGGCTCTAGCCAGAGTCGACGTAGTCGTGCGGCACGCAATGAACGTTATTACAAACGCTTGTCTCGCGATGGCGAACCCAGTCATGGTGGTGTACCCACGGTACCCACGCAACGCTATAAAACACAGCCTTTACCTTTGTCTATCTATCAACCCGCCTATGCACCACAAGTGAAACCTTCTTTGCAAAACTCTATGCAAAATGAGAATAAACGTAGCATTAGCTACGACAGTCACATACATCTACAGAATATTAATGGACGTATGCAAAGTAAACCCTTGCCACCGCCACCACCACCCAGAGATCCCATGAGGAGAGTACATGCCAATACCATGGGTTCCAGTTCAAGTGATTTACGTCCCGTTTCCTATGCCTTTGATCAAAGTGGACGTTGTGTATCCGATGATCGTATTTGGCAACCACCACACTATCAATCGGTGCACTCACTGAACTCTCAACCCAGCTCCTCCATAGTAAGTGCTCCGGTTAGTCGCCGTTTTATAACACGCTCGGAAAGAAATGCACATCCGGGCAAGCAATCACTACCAAATGGCATAGATTTTCACTATGTGGCAGATGCCACACCACGTTCACGTAAGCCCATACATATGATGGAAATGGGAAGAGCTCAACAAAATAACTCGCCCGCTTCTAGTGGCATTTTAAGAACCTCCAAAAGCGGTTTACCCTCAACACCTTCCGTGCCACAACAACAACCCATAGCCAAACCACGCTCCATATCCAGCTCACGTCTAAGTGAACTACGCAGCTATCCTGTGCCCATGTACTCGGAGGTACAGAAACCCAAAAGAGTCACAAATCCTCATCCCAAAACGGAACCAGTTGACAACATTGTGTGTGGTAGTCTGCATATAAAACCCAGTAATAAGGAGCAACAAAACTATGTGGAAATACACAAATCATTGGATAGACGCAGATCTGGACAGGATTTGCCCAATAAGTATGAAGAATATGTGGCCGAAAAGCGTGAACTATATCAACAGGCTCCAGCTCCCAGCTATCCAGAACGTCCTCCCGTTTACTTTCCACGCAAAAAACCCGCAAATTTAGAGGAAGCCATCAATGAGCTGGAGGCCATTTACAAGTCTTTGGGTCTAAGCGAACCAGCTGAAACCCAGGAAAAGTTACGTGTACCCACACCCAGTGACTTTGAGAAGTTTGCTCTGGCTCATGCCGCGGACTATGATGAGGAGGACTCGCCTGCGGGTGAACCAGATCCCATTAAAGATGATGTGGCCTATAGAAATTTGCAATTGGCCAATCTACCACATCGTGCCAGCGATAAGCAGCCACCATTCGGTATACCAGTGGGTCCCATAGTACCTGCACCTCAATCCGATTATCTACATGTTGAACCCGTACCTAAACCTCAAAAGAAAAGCAATTCACCCGATCTTATCAAAGATGATCTGGCTGTGCGTTCTTTGAGAAAAGATCCACCCGGACCCAAATCCAGTTTTGTCTACCCCATCAGCAAAAAACAACGTGCCACACGTACCCAGTCGGCCAACATTTACAATCTCATACAAAGAGATGCAGCCAAACCTTCGGGTGGTGATTTGAGTAGCTACTTGGAGCTAACACGTAACTTGGAGCGTGCCGGTAGCCTGTCTCACTTGGAGAAAGAATCAGATACCAGTGATGTGCCAGCTACCTGGGATTTGTTGCGTAAACTAAGAGCTCAGGAAGAAGAATTGACTTTGGCCAAGAAACCACAAGCCGCCATACCCTTTCGTCATCCCAGTCAAGGTGGAGCCATTTCACAGTTACCCGAACGTCTAAATGCTCCCGTGCCGGCTCCGCGCAAGAGTCTTACCCCCGAACCCTTGCTAGAGGATGCCCTGACTCAAATAGCTCAACAAGCTCAGGCCAGTAGCCTTAAATTAAGCCAGGAACTAAAGGAGCTACGCAAGGAAGCTCTCATCACAGCAGCCAGACCCCAGTTAAACAAGGAACATCAAAAACTGGAAGAGGAATTGCTACAAATTGAAGCTGTGTCGGAGGCGGCCAAACGTTGTGGTCAAATGTTGTTGGATACTTTACCGGATGAGGGACAGTCTGTGGATCCTCCACCAACTGCACGCAAACTACACAAAGAGGGTAAACTTATACGAGCCATTGATGAGGTATCCGAGGCAGCCAATGCGGTGTGTGAGAAAATCCTTAAGGATATTGTAACCACTGAACCCCCCGTGATTGTACATGAAGCGGTGCAAGTCAAACAGCCAGTGGAGCAGCCTTTGGTTATACCCCATCTCATCAAGAAACTGGATCCCATACAATCGGATAAGATTGAACATATAGCACGTCGCTGCATGCGTCAACTAAGCGAATTGGCCTTAAATCCGGACTATGATAATCTGGCTGACTGTAATATGAGCAACCCTAGAGATGCGGGTAGTCAACCAGCTCCTGCTGATGCCACTCTTATTTGTACCGTTCCAGAGACAGGCAAAGCACAGCAGACACTGGAAGAGATAGACAAAATCATGCAGGAGTGTGAGCGACAGGCCAAGACGGGGGGCAGCTCTACCAGTACCACCACCACCAACACCACAGATGATCAGCGCACCACCGCTCCCAGTATGACCAGTGGCAGCGGCAGCGGCAGTTGTCCACCCAATGTGAGCACCACAGCCAGTTCGTTTAGCTCCAGCAGCGATTGTTTGGCCAAGTCATCCAGTCCCACCACAGCCAGTCGACCCATATCCTCGAGCATTACCTCTTTCAATCCGTATTCCTCGAGTGATTACATCAAGTCACAAAGCAGTGAATATCAAGCACCCAGCACTGATCCGATCAAGACCTTTAGCACCACTTCGTATGAGGTGAAATCCACGCCAAATCAAACCACCATAAGCACCAATACAAACATCGACAGCAGCAGCAGTGAGAATGAGCATCAAACCGCCAGTGCACGGTCGCCACTTCAACTGACACCGGTGGGATCCAGCTCATCCTCGCCCTCACAGTACAACTCTAGCGAGGAGTTGGCGGCCATTTTTGGCATAGAAGAGCCCACCAAACAGCAACGTCGCAAGCATACAATCAACCAGAACCAGACAGGTAAAGGAGTTGCCCCCCAACCAGGAGTTACCGCCGCTGCTGCTACTACTAATCCCGCTACCCAGCTCGACCCAGCTACCGCTACTAATTCTAAACTTGATGTTACTACCAACACCAACACCACCATCTCCATTCCCACTAATGATAGTGCTAGCAATTGTAGTAGTCATAGTTATAAGCTAGAGACCATACCGGAGCAGGAGGAGACCTGTCTTAAGCTATCGCCCAACTTTAATCGCATCTATGCCAGCAAAATACGCATTCTAATGGAGTCCGAACCAGAGGAACAACAGCAAGAGAAGACTGCTCCCATTCTAACCCAATTTGATTCGTTGAGTTCTCTGGAAGAAACCTCTTCCAATCCCGATTCAGGCAATGTTAGTCTTAGCGATTTTCCTTTAGCAAATCAGGCCAATGCCTCGCTGGTACTGCAAACAATATACAATACACGTTTTGAGGTTAGAAAGCATTATGTTTCCGAGGTGTCCATAGAATCCTCAGATGAGGACACAGACACGGATACCGCGGGTGGTAGAAGAGAGTTTCCACCTTTACCCACAGAAGAGGAATTACTAGAGAGCCTAAGAGAGGAGCAATTAGAACTTAAAACTAAACTGAACGAAACAGTTAGCCTGAGTCAAGAGGTTTATCAATTAGCCAGTGAGAACTTAAATAGAAATGAGAAGGAGAAGGGGTCATTTGGGAAGAATAGTTTGAGAATAACGGAGGAGGATGAAGTAGATGGCTTTGGGAAGGTGAAGAACAAACTTGACGAAAGTTTATACAAGGAAATTAAATTGGACGAAACTGAATTTGAGTTTAAATCTAAGAAAACAGCAATCGATGAAGCTAACATTGAAAAAATCAAACTAAACGAAACAAAACTCAACGAAACTCTACTTGAAGAAGATAAATTTAACGAAAGCGAAATGGAAATGAAATTTAAGGAAAGTCAAATCAACAGAATTGATGTAGATGCTATTAAATCAGAGTCTAAACTTGACGAAAATGAACTTGACGAACCTGAAGTTCAAAGAGCTGTACGACAATACCAAACCCAACGGTACTGAACTAAACATGGCCAAACTTGACGTAAATGAATTCGAAAAATTATTTATGCAAACAGAACTTGACGAATCTGAACTTAACGAACTCAAACTTAACGAAACTATTTTGGATCTAAGTGAACTTGATGTACCAGAATGTATCGAAAGTAAGGAGGGCTTTGACGAAACCGTATTAGACAAAACGAAACTTGACGAAACCAAAATAAATGAAACTAAGCTTGATTCTCAACTATTTGAGGACACTGAATGTGTTCCTCAACTTTACATCAAATTTGAAAATGCTAAACTTGACAAAACTAAACTTAACGAAACCAAACTTAATAAAATCAAAAATAAAGAAACAAAACTTGACGAAAGAAAGGTATTTTCCTTTAAGAAAACTGAACTTGATCAGAAAATGGGCTTTGACGAAACCGTATTAGACAAAACGAAACTTGACGAAACCAAAATAAATGAAACTAAGCTTGATACTCAACTATTCGAGGATACTGAATGTGACCCTCAACTTGACATCAAATTTGGAAATGCTAAGCTTGACAAAACTAAACTTAACGAAACCAAACTTAATAAAATCAAAAATAATGAAACAGAACTTGACGAAAGAAAGGTATTTTCCTTTAAGAAAACTGAACTTGATGTACCAGAATGTATCGAAAGTAAGGAGGGAGTTTCGTATCACAAAATTGGCTTTGACGAAACCGTATTAGACAAAACTAAACTTGACGAAACCAAAATAAATGAAACTAAGCTTGATACTCAACTATTCGAGGATACTGAATGTGTTCCTCAACTTTACATTAAATTTGCGAAATGCTAAACTTGACAAAACTAAACTTAACGAAACCAAACTTAATAAAATCAAAAATAATGAAACAAAACTTGACGAAAGAAACGTATTTTCTTTAAAGAAAACTGAATTCGACGAATCAGATGTGGACGAATCAAAAATAAATGAAATTAAACTTGACGAACCTCAACTTCAAATCAAATTCAAGGAAACTGAACCCAAGACTAATAAATTTAACGAAACAGACTTTCAAATTAAATTAAAAGATACTGATTTTGAGATCACAAACCCAAATACAACTAAACCTCAACTTAACGAAACAGACTTTAAAATTAAAGTTAAAGAAACTAAACTTAACGAAACCAAACTTAATAAAATCAAAAATAAAGAAACAGAACTTGACGAAAGAAAGGTATTTTCCTATAAGAAAACTGACTTTGACGAATCAGATGTGGACGAATTCAAAATATATGAAATTAAACTTGACGAACCTCAACATCAAATCAAATTCAAGGAGACTGAACCCAAGACCAATAAACTTAACGAAACAGACTTTCAAATTAAATTTAAAGATGCTGATTTTGAGATCACAAACCCAAATACAACTAAACCTCAACTTAACGAAACAGACTTTAAAATTAAAGTTAAAGAAACTAAACTTGACGAAACCAAACATAATAAAATCAAAAATAACGAAACAGAACTTGACGAAAGAAAGGTATTTTCCCATAAGAAAACTGAATTTGACGAATCAAATGTGGACGAATTCAAAATATATGAAATTAAACTTGACGAACCTCAACTTCAAATCAAATTCAAGGAGATAACTGAACCCAAGACCAATAAACTTAACGAAACAGACTTTCAAATTAAATTTAAAGATACTGATTTTGAGATCACAAACCCAAGTTCAACTAAACCTCAACTTAACGAAACAGACTTTAAAATTAAAGTTAAAGAAACTAAACTTGACGAAACCAAACATAATAAAATCAAAAATAACCAAACAGAACTTGACGAAAGAAAGGTATTTTCCCATAAGAAAACTGAATTTGACGAATCAGATGTGGACGAATTCAAAATATATGAAATTAAACTTGACGAACCTCAAGTTCAAATCAAATTCAAGGAGATAACTGAACCCAACAAAAACTTAACGAAACAGACTTAAACTTAAATTTAAAGATGCTGATTTTGAGATCACAAACCCAAATACAACTAAACCTCAACTTGACGAAACAGACTTTAAAATTAAAGAAACTAAACTTGAGGAAACTAAGGCAAACGAACTTAAGGATTTAAAGGAAGCCCAGTTTAAAATTTCAAAACTTAACGAAACTGACTTGGAAAGTGTAGCTAATGACTCGGCTATGCCGCTTCCACCACGTCAGAGCATTGTTTATGAGACGCCACAATTAAACTTGAGCATTTCCGAATTGAAGCTTAATTATGAAACCACAGTAGAACAAGAAGAGCTGAAGGAATCACTGGATAAGGAAACAGAGGACAACGACAACGATGATGATGATGATGAAACAGCAAGTAATGGGAAGCCGCACAGCAGCAGCAGCAGCAGCAGCAGCGGCGGTAGCGTTGAAACTGAGACACGCCGTCGCAAAGGACTTCCGGTGAACGAACAACCCACAACCAGCTCAAAGGCCCTCTCCGTTTTCGGTGAGCTGCGCACGGTGGCATTACCACCGGTGGCACCAGTTGGAGGTGGCGGCGGCGCTGCACGAGGCGGTTTGACAACACTCGAGCACGTACTTGTCGCCTGCACCGTGGGCCTGATTACACCCAATGATTTGATCACTTTGTGTTTGATCGTAATTGGTGTGATTATCATTATTGCAATTGCGCTCACCTGAGAGTTAGCTGTTGTTGTTGTTGTTGATGTTGTTATTATTATTGTTGTTGTTGTTGTAATTATGAAAAGAAAAATGGTTGTTGAAAGAAAGAAAATTGATTTGCCGCAGCCACAAAGTGCACTTAAAAAATATGGTTTACATTTCTTTTGTATATTTAGTTATTTTAGACCAAAAGTATTCTCATTTAAGCCTAAGCTAAGTGAATTTATTTCTTATATTTTGTAAAATTATTTGATACTTTTACTAAGTACCTTTTGTCAGCACAAAAAGTATGGACACAATCTTATATACCTACTACTGTGCAATTTCATTCATTTAAAAACTAACTCAAAAATTCTTCTTTAATTTCTTAATTAATTAATTGTTAATTTGACTGCAACTTGTGCCAATGATTTTTTAATGTTTACTTATTAATGTTCATTTAATTAATACTTCTAATGTCTAAGCACAAACACAAAATAATAATTTACTCCTCCTACTAATAACGAAATATTTCTAAAACATAAAAAAAACTCTCTTTGTATATTTTCAGCTCAAAATTTATTAGTTTAAGTTGTAGAATTTTTCCTTAAATTTGTTTTGCTACTTCAATTTTTTTTTAAATGTTACCGACGAACCGGCGAATATATTCAATATTATTACCATAAATAAAATGTTACAAAAAAAAAAAACAAACCAGAAATGTGCAAATCTTATTTTATTTATTTTCACTTATTTTGTTTACATGTTGGCTTGCTTTTCGATTTGATTTTTATGGCTCGAACCCTTTTTTTTGTTAAATTAATACTGAATAACCACTTTTTTCAGCTGCTTACTAATAATAATAAAATGAAGAAACAATTGAAAAAGTCAAATCATGTTGTTGTTGTTGTTGTTTTTTGCTAAACATGCCGTAAATTATTTTTAAAATTTATTCCCCCATTAACACAGATTTTCCTCAGCTATTTGTCATGCTATTTTGAATTTAACGGCTTGAAGCAGTGGCGCCATCTGACGAGCGCTGGCATAACTTGACGGTGTGAAAGCTTTATATAGCTTTCAGCTGACTTTACCATTTCAGACATAGATGGCGTTTGCTCTGTTTTTTTTCAGAGCTTTGGTGAGCTTAAAGCTTTCAATTGACCATTGGAAGTCACAGTAGGTAAAAAAAAAACAGTGATGCCAACTTTTGAAAAACAATAAAAGCTAGTTTGGGCAGTAAATAAAGCCAAATAAGTAAAATATTTGAAAAAAGCCAAAGGGTTTTAAAAAATATTTATTCGATATTTTCTTGAGTACATTTGACACTATTTTCTTCATAAACAGCCATTGTGCTTATCAATTTTAGTTATTTATATGTATTAAGGAATGTTATTTGTAAGACGTCACCACACATAATGATGATCATGTGCGTTTTGAAAAAAATTTGGATTGTCAAACAGAAATATCGCAATGTACGGGCAATTAAACCGGTATAACGGGTAAAAACCGGGACTAAAAGAATAGCGAAAGGGAAATGTCGCTGGAGATAAGAGCTGCATTTTTTGAACGAATCTTTCATTCGACTATTTCAGATTGTTTATTGAACTTTTGTACAATTTTTTTAATAAAGAATTGTCTTAAAACATTTTGAAAAATATCTGGGGAAATAAGGCGAGATAAACAAATGGACATGAAACAGAAATCTCGATAACAAAAAAGTTGCGAATTTTGGAGCAATTATAATTGAATTCTACAAATTTAGTTGAAGTCTCAAATCGCAAAAGTAAGTGAAAGCCGGAGCACAGCTGATAATATGAAGTTAGGTGTGCTTAGGTTCATCCTATTTCTTAACTTTGACTTTACTGTATTGACCTGACAAAAATTCGTTTCATTTCGGGGGGGCGGGCGCTGCAAGCGATGCACAGTAGTCCCAAATCCAAAAAAACGACCAAAAGTCGAAAATCGTATTTAATTTGACTTAAAGTCTGTACTCGAGGGTTTTCGGGGTCGCTGATTACGAATTCAAAGTCAAAATTTAGAAAAACAAAATGGCGGATCCAATATGGCATACAGTTTCTTCATAAACGTATTTGATTTGGCTGTAACATCTAAAACAAGTTTAAGGCTGCCTTTACACTGTTCGAAAATGAGACTGATGTCTAGTAGTCCTGTTTTTATGTTATGCTTTAAAAATTGTCATATTCATAAAATTTCATAGGGAAATGCAGGCCTACTAGATGTCATGGGTGTGAAGGCAGCCTAACGATAATATCTCGATAACTATTTGACAGATTGTTTTTTCATATCGATTTTCGTGCTCAGCGGGCCAAAATACTTTTGGAAAAAGTTGGTTTGGTAAATTGGTGAGCAGTTAAATTTAACCGAAGTGGCACAAAAAATCATCACCGAGATTGTAATCTGCAGCTAATTTTTGGATATGTTTTAAAGAATTGTCTAAACAACAATTTCTTATTTGTTTGAGAGTGGGATCTGATGGGAGTTTTGACTTATTGCTTTTTCTAACACGACTTTTTAGCTGACCAAGAAAAAACCTCTACTTTTATTAACGATTCACTATTTCATGCATTGTTTATAATAATTTTGAAATCTGTCGACTTAAAAAAACCTTTCAACTCCACCACTACTTTAAAACCCTTAAGGGTATATTAAAACCCGAATTATAACACATAAAAAAAAATATCCAACCGCATAAAGTATATATATTCTTGATCAGCGTGACGAGCTGGGTTGATATAGCCATGTCCGTCTGTCCGTCCGTCTGTTTCTATGCTATCTCCTCCCTCAGTTGCAAAGCTATCGTAACCAAACTTTGCACGAAGTCTTTTGGTACAAATACGCTGCACATTTTTCGGAACTGGCCTGATCGGACGACTATAGCATATAGCTGCCATAGGAACGATCCGTTGAAAAAAGTAGTTCTAGTGAGAAAAACTTTTTGGTTTCAGTGCTATCGCTACTTCAAACCTTGTATTTATAAGTTTTTTATGCTTTCACATAATTTCAGCAAGTTTTTTACAAATCGGGCAACTATATCGTATAGCTGCCATACAAAAGATAGATCTGAAAAAAGATTTAGTATGAAAAACTTTTGTTTTCAATGCTTTCGCTCCCAAACTCGTTACTGTTCAATATGATATGCTAACACATAATTCTGTCAAGTCAGTCCAATCGGATGACTATAGCATATGCTGCCATAGGAATGATCGGTCAAAAAATAGTGTTAGTGAGAAAAACTTTTGGTTTTCAATGGTAGCGTGTGTTTTTACGTTTCCAGTTATAAATATTATCTGTCTCAACACAATTTTAGAGAGTTTGATCAAAATCGGATGAATATATCGTACAGCTGCCATATAAAAAACTGGCAGAAATATATCATGCTCCAAGGGTATATAAACTTCGGTCGAGCCGAAGTTAGCTTTTCCCTATTTTTTTAAATAAAACCCATTTTTGGACCGATGGTTCCTATGGCAGCTATAAGATAGATCTTGTCGGTTCCGTATTTGCAGTGTGCAGTAAAAGAAGACTCTGTACAAAGTTTTAGCTCGAAAGCTTTAAAACTGGAGAAGAGTTTGAGTAAGAAATGGACAGACAACGGACAGACAGATGGACGGACAAAGCTCAATCGACTCAGCTCGTCGTCCTGATCAAGAATATATATAGTTTATAGGGTCGAAAATAAATATTTCTAAAAAAATTTATAATAACAAAAAAAAAAATTTCAAATAGGCTAAGGGGCTTTTAAAATATTATATTTTCTTTATTTTCTCAAATAATATAACTTATATATCGTACGATGTGGGCGCCAATTGACCGGCCCCAAACGCGAAATACACTGTTTAGCGAACTCGTCTCTCAATTGGGCCATTGTTTCGCGTGCTGTGTGGCTTGTCAGCCAAGTCCAACTCTTTCATTTTTAGGCAAAAAAAAAGTTTACAATTATCGTACGATAGCGCTCCCCATATAAAGTAGCAAGCCTGCCTTCGTCATATTTCAAAAAGTACGGTCAATGACGCCACCAGCCCATAATCCACTCCATCATTTAATTTTTCGGGATACAGTGGCAGTTCTTGCAATGCTTCTGGCTGCTCTTCACACAAAATATGGTAATTTTGTTTGTTCTCGTATCCATTCAAACAGAAATGAGCTTCCTAGCTGAACACAATTTTCCGATAAAAAAGTGAATCTTTATCCAACTTTACCAGCGCATTTACCAAAAGTTAGCCGTTGTTAGGTCGTGTGGCTTCAATTCTTGCACCAGCTATATTTTAAAAAGGTTTTATACCCAAATTCTTCTGCAAAATTTTCCACATAGTGGAGTAACATAGGTCAATTGCTGCGAACAGCGCCAAATCGATAATTCACAGTCATTAACTACACTAACGGATATAGCTGCGATATTTTTCTCTGTCCGCACTCTACGTATGTGTTTTGGTGGTTTAATGTCCAATAATGTAAATTTTGTCAGCCGTCTCGGAAGGTCGTCCAAACTGATCATAAAATGGACGAATTGCCCGAGCATACATTTTAATCATAAAATTCTATAATCTGCAAGCGTTGTTCGTTTTGTAACTCGATTCATGGTTAAATTATAGCATTTGAGCTGCCCAAAAAACAGTGTTGCCCAAAAGAAAGTTCCCAAAAAATCACCCTTCAGAACAAAACCAATGATGCAGTTTTTAATCAGATCGAAATAGACCTGCAACAAAAACGGTTGGGTTGTATAATTTAGAGTACAAACTGCGGCTTGACTTATTGTACTTGTGTTGCAGAAAAATCTAATGCAACAAATACAACATTTGTGGTTTCTTTACAATAATATTTTTCCCAAAACCTTAAACATTCGAATTTCGAGGAAATCTTTGAATTTCGTTACATGGAGCAACGAAGTGGCACACCGATTTAATACCCTCTACACTTCTTTAACACAAACGAAAGCATTTTCAAAAACTTGGTAAGGAATCATTGATGCTCTCAATTATTTGTTCATTTTGACGATTTTAGAATTTATGAACTGAAACATAGCAAGCTGTTTATACCCGTTACTCGTAGAGTAAAAAGGGTATACTAAAGTCGTGCAAATGTATGTAACAGGCAGAAGGAATCATTTCCGACCATATAAAGTATATATATTCTTGATCAGCAAGCCGAGACGACATAGATATGTCCGTCTGTCCGTCCGTCTGTCTGTATGAACACCTAAATCTCATCGATGGTAAGAGATAGACGTTTGACATGTATGGGACAAATGCTTCTTTTATCTGTACGCAGATCAAGTTTGTTTCAAATTTTGGCCACGCCCCCCCCGCCCCCGCAATTTGGAAAAAACGTTATATCTCCGACAGTTTTGAAGATGGACGATTCGTACCTTAAAAAAACCAAAAAACCCATTATTAAAAATTAAATCAAAAAAAAAAAAATTCTTTAGCGCTAGTATAATTAGCAAAATGAATCATTAGCGGCGAAGCTAAATGGCCCCCAAATAAAATATTATTATTAAAAAAAATAATTTATTATTTAATATATTTTTTTCCATTCATTTAAAATAATTTAAAGTTTACCGATTTTTTTATTTTTATATTGATGGTAATATATTGTTTAAATATACCTTTAATATAGATCTGTGCAGCAGTCAAAAAAACTACCAAGAACCACTATGCGGAATCGATAGTGCTACCCGAACTGAGTAAGTCCCTATCAGCGTTTGGCTAGATTGGAAGCACTTTTTTTATGGACCCTCAAAGTTTTTGAAATTGGGTGTGCCAACCAAAAAAAGGTGTCATTAGTTTTGGGCAAACAGCTCATTCAGTTTTAGTGATAGCTGCAAACTGTCTTCGGCAAAGTTGTAGCTGACAGTCCGCAGAATAAATTCTCTCATACAAAGATTTTTAAAAAATTCATGTTTTCCGGTAGTATTTCTTAAAAAACTTTTTTTTTAAAAAACGTATTTTTTTACTTTTTCGAGTATAACTTTAAAAAAACAGAATTTTTAAAAAATAAAGTTTTAATAATAATAAAATAAATAATAAAATTTTTAAAAATATAAATAATTTACGCTAATTTGATCTCAACTTGTTAAAAAAATGTATTAGCATGTTAAAATATTTTAAACAGTCTTAAATTGGCAACCTTTTTGCTGATAAATTACAGAATTTTCGAAAAATTTTCAAAAAATTTTCAAAAAATCATTTTTTTTCTTAAATCATGGATAACAACAAGGAAAATGAGTAATGTTTTGCTCTAAAAAGCTTAACAAAACTTAATTGGCTGCTATTTTTGGTGAAAAACTTGAGTATCTAATAAACAATGACAACAAAAAAGTAATATTTTTGGAAATTCACACTTTTGGGGCCGTTTTGGAGGATGTAGAAGTGTTCAGATTGTAAAACCTTGTTCAGCAGAGTTGTTTGGTATCTCAAAAGCTTCTTTTTGCCAAAGAAAGTATGCGAAAATTCTGATTTTTAAAGTTATACTCGAAAAAGTAAAAAAATACGTTTTTTGAAAAAATTTTAAGAAATACTACCGGAAAACATGAACTTAAAGTCTGAATAATTTATTCTGCCGGACTGTCAACTTAATTTTGAAAAAGTTGAAATTTGGCGCACAGTGTAATTTAACCCAGCATACCGCACTTCAATAGCATTACCGCTCCAGATACCTTTTAGTTCAAAGTACATTACGTCGTAAAGTATCTGCGTACAGCAACGCATACTAATATTATCGTTTAGTGGGCGGCCCATCCCACCGTCCATTACATTTCTTAGATTCTTATATGCAGTTGTATTAGACAAGCATTCGGCTATCGCCCACTTGTGGATTACAAAGTAATGAGGATTAAAATTTACAAGTCCACAAGAGGCCATGTAATGTAAATGTGCACTGGGTTGTAATCGATGCTGTGCGACACACAACCTTCGAGAAGTGTGTAAAAGGTGCTCGTATATCCTTTTTATTAATTTCCATTTTGGTCACCACTGGCTTAACTATTTTGTTCCATGTGAGTTTTTTTAAAGCTATTATAAAGAGCCCGTTTAATTCTCCGTTGAACAAATGTTGTCTCAATGAATTTGGATACCGTTCGACGAAGTTTTCGGGTATTCCTGAGTTCACAATCTCAAAATCTGCCAAAAAACATTTGAATATAAGGACCAAAAATATTTCAAATAAATCGATGATTCAAATCAAACTAGGAAAATACGAAAATCCACAAAAATAATTTTTTTCCTACTTAAGAATCTCACTTTAACAAAAAAATTGGGCATTGGTGAGGAAAATCTTTGTATACATTACCGGTGATGGATCAAATTGAGTGGAGGAACTAACATTCAAATATTGGGAATATAGTATTTTTCTTCGTCTTTAGTCAATTTGTGAAATTCCTCTCATCAGCAGACTTTGTTGTTTATACACTTCAAAACGGAATACCAAATAATTGCTGGGGGATGCAATTCATGGATGCTCGCTAGTACCTGGAGAATCTGTGCAGGGATCGCTTAAGAGTTCTTCTTTATATACAAAGAATATACTGTGTCTTATAAAGTTTTGATGCTGTGTTATATGTAATCACCCTGTCTAAAGCTGAAACCACAGAACTTTCAAAGTTAATTAGTTGCTTTATTTATTTTGTTAAATTTTCCATCGAATGTCTAGACTTGTTGAAATTGCAAAGTTTTGATCGAAAAACAAATCCAATAAATCCAAATCAAGTTTAACTCGCGTTAATCAAAGGTTCAACAGTCGGGTCCAGTCAAAACAAACAACCAAACAGACAGACACGTGTGTGTGCCAGATGTGTACTTACCAATGCGTACGGGATTCTATTTACAATTTGTCTGTGTTGTTTGGGTCACAGGTTTCCCTCGCAACCACCCCTAAGCGTGTAAGCCAGACAAAGCAGAAAGAAAAAAATGAAGAGAATAACCAATACCATCACAACAAAAGATACCAAAAAAGCGAAAGTCTTGGCCTCATAATGAAACCAATTCCAAAGGAGCATCAAGCGGCTTGAGCTTTTCCTCTGTTGTGGCATGAAAAGGACATTCAACTGCAGGTCGCTGGCATTTTGAGAATATTGTTTTTGTGCTTTTCCCAGAATGGTTTATAATTATGTTTGGCCTTTATGCCTAATGAGGCTTCCACTTGCCATGGGTAATTTAAGCTGGGGGCGAACCATTGCGCTCCCTTCCCATGTTTTTTGCCCCATTTCTATGCTTTTATCGCCCCATTTCGATTGTCGTTGGCACTGGGTTATGTGCCAAGATTTATGCTGTCAATCTCAGTGGATTTATGTGAAATTGAAAATTCGTTTGTCTTAAATTGTTTAAGGAAATTTTCCACACACACACAAAAAGTTCATTAACCTACTGCCAACAGAGAGAGAGAGAGAGAGAGAGAAGGAGAGGGCTAGCACATTGCCCTCCAACCAACAACAACAAATAAAATAGCCATAAAAATGTCACAGCTCTAATTTGTGTTTGTCAAGCAAAAGGACCCTAAAAAGTGGAAAAGCCTCAGTCATAAATAAGCCGGGGACTTCACATGAGTGGCATAGGGAAACGGAGGAACTCCACGCCCCTGCCATGAAACAATCAGGGCTCACTTAACCTGCTTATAATGTGTGTTACCACCACTAGGCGTATGAGTGATATTAGTGCACTTGTAAAGGAGTAGCTCTTTACTTCAGAGGCGTGTCCAAGTGGGCGTTAGACTTAATTAGAAATCTTGGCCATAATTTGTGTCTATTTCTTAATCACAGACCCCACAACAGGCACACAACAGACGCACGTTACTCATACGCCTCGTGGTACCAACTCAATAGTGTGCGGTCAAGTGTGGGTGGCTTTGTTGCGGCTACTGTTGCTTTGCTCGTTGTGGTTGCAGCTGACACCATTCCCCACCCACACCCCTTGTGAACCAACCACAAATAGGGGCACGCCTCAAATTTTACCGTTGAAAAAACTTTGACAAACATTATTTTAAAGTGGCGCAGGGGCAAGTTAGCACCGTTGGCTATTTGTTTCAGTTTTTGTTAGCCTAAGGGAGGACGAGAGCGTAGAGGTTTGTGCTTTCTAATGCGCAGGTACAAACAAAATGTGCCAAATAGCTCTAGGGCAGAGAGATGGCTGTTGTTTGATTGTGGAGAGAGAGAGAGAGAGAGAATGAGTTAAAGAGAAAGCGCAGTATAAGAGCCTTGTCAGCTAGGAAAAATTGTGATTTATTTATGATATGAACCAAAATGTTGTTTGGCTTTTTTCAATTTCAGCAAACCCTGCAGGGACTTTGTTCGCAAAAGTTTTACTCAAGTTTTGTATTATAATACAAAATATTTTGCATTTGTTTTTAGAGTTATGTCTCCTACCCGTTTTTCAATCAATACAAAATGTTTCAAATTTCAAGATATGCAAACCCTAGCCCCACATTTCGTACAGGCCTTACCCTCCGACTCAGAGTCCTCATCAAACAGTTAGATTTCTGTTGGGTACATGGATATAGGGTAATCCTCGCATCTTCATGTTAGCAGTTTTTTATACTCTTGCAGATTAACTTCAGTCGGAAAACTATTGCCTGTTCAAAAAAGTTTTAAAGGATTTTTAAGAGATGACGTTTCTAGTTTTTAATCGAATCGGACAATGTGGCAACCATTTTCATTGTGAAGCCTCATCGTTAGGCTTTTCTTTTTTAGTATGTGTCGATTCGCTAAAGTGTAAACCACATAGTTTTGTGTGCTGCGAAAATGTCAACTTTGTGCCAACAAAACACAATTTCTGCCATGTTTACTTTTCTGTTTTCATTTGAAGAAAACTGCAGCTGAAGGCCATCGAATGCTGCATAACAGCATGCTCCAAGCGCTACAAATCAAACGGGATGCCCGGTCATACGCAAAAATCGACGCCTAAGCCTAATATTCATGGTGGCAAGATCGTGTTCTGTTTTTGGTGGGACCAATTGGGCGTGGTGTTGTTTGAGCTGCTACAACTAGGTGAAACCATTACATGGCAACACTACCGAACTCATTGGTCAGAAACGGTCAGTGTAAAGCCACCACAACGTAATTTTGCAACATGTCAACGCTCGGCCACATGTTGCGCAGCCGGTTAAAACATACCTTGAAACGCTGAAAAGGGAAGGTCCTACCCCACCCGCCGTATAGTCCATACATTACCCCTTCCGACTACTATTTGTATTCGTCGCTGACGTAGGGACCAGAACTTTCAAACGGCCAGAATATCACTGAATGAAGTTCAGATTCTGGCAACAGCCAAAGATATAAAGCCGTGTTCTACAAACCTCTAACAACTTAAAGCTACCCAAAAGCAATTGTCGATGTTCCTGAAATCTCTTTTGGTTGTTTTTAAATGTTCAAAATAATGCTAAACTAATTGCGTCAACTAATATTGCATTAAAAATTTTAAGATATGGTTTCTAAGGGTTTTAAGTAATAAAAAATAATTTTTAAATATTGTCCACCAAATCAATGAAAAAGTCTGACAGCTGCAGAATGCAACAATGAGCAAACCTGCCAACTTCTTCACAAATAGTCAATCAAAGATATAAAAAGCAGTTTCAATTCCTACCAAAACCATTACATACTTTCAGGCTGAAATTTCATAAGTTAGGGGCTAAATTTCCCACTTGGAATTCTCAAGTTCTTATTCGGCAAGTTGGCCAATAATCGCCTAGGATGCTAATGGATGGAGTGTTTAAAAGCATAGAGTCTGCTGATGAGGAATGGGGACAATTACAAAACAGTACTTCGTGGCCATTTGTGACCCAGCGGTTAGTGTGCTGGATGGGAGGGAGGTCGTGGGTTCGATCCCACTCTCTGAACATCTAATAATAGTTTTTTCTTTATTTAGAAAAATAGCTTTCACACATACGGTCACCTTCACTAGCTAGTGGTGCCAGCTGCGAAGTAATCCTAGCCATAAAAAAGCAAATTCTCCAAACTTTTCACGTTCGGATTCGGCGTTAAACTGTAGAAGTCCATTTCTCTTGTGCGAAGAATTTAAAGCACACACGCCAAGAGATTGATTTTACATTTACCCACCATACAATACCATTGCTATTGCAATAAAAGTTGTCAGCTATTTCTATTGGATCTATTGATTGTATTAAATTACACTGTTCAACTTTAAAAGGTATGATGGTAGTACAAATACTTCGCTGGGTTTGGTCTGGTTAGCTTCCGATTTCTTTTTTTATAACACTTTGATTTTAAGCATATAATTTTAATTTGAAACTCCATATCTCGTAAACTATTTGAGGTCTTAAAGGAAGTTGTTGCTCTTGTCTTGGTTTACAAAGCATTTCTAATACCAAGTCAAAATAGTCATCTTTCAAACTCAAAAATTGGCAATGTTATCATGTTTTCCCTCATTTTGTACTGTTTTTCGACTTTCCTGAAAATTATAACAAATTTGAGACCTTAGCAATGAAGGACGAAAAAAGTAGCTTAGACTCAAAATAAACAATCGGTTGGAGCATACTAACTTCGTTCGATTGGTCATTCAAAAAAAATTTCAACAAAACGCGAAAAATTACAGTTTTGGTAGAAATTGACTGACCCAATCCAAAATTTCGATTGTTTTGTATTAAATCAATGAAACAAAAAAACAATTTTTTTGACTATTTTAGATTGCTTTATGGACTGTCTTATACAGTTTGGATTAAACTCTTGTCTTAAACAATTTTTTTCCTAACCCTTCCAAGGAGCAAAATAGCTTTTGACAACAACAAATTGCCATTTAACTGGGGGCGATAACTAAAAAGTTTGTCGATACAGTTGCTTCTACCAATTGAAGTGTTGCAGGACGATCGCAAAAGTAAGAGAAAATTATAATTTCGCCTGAAGTTACAGAAGGGATCCTCTCCGACCACATAAAGTTTCATATATTCTTGATCAGCATGACGATCGAGTCGATTAAGCTTTGTCCGTCCGTCTGTCCGTCTGTCTGTTTCTAGTCCCCCAGTTTTGGCTTGAGGCTGAAACTTTGCACAGAGTCTTCTTTTTCCTCAGGCACGCTCGCTAATATGTCGGAACCGACCGGATCGGATAACTCCCTTCTTGCAGCTGCCATACAAATGTTCGGTCGGAAAATGGATTTTTAGTGAAAACTTGTTTTGCTCTCCCCAATATACAAGTGCTCTCAAACACGCTCATGGGTAATATGTAATGTTTTTAGCTGATCTGCGAAGTACATTTAGAGACAAGCTATTTCGGTATTAAAACTGACGGTACTTAACTTTGCCTTTCTCGTTTTTTTCTAGTTTCACCAGTTTATAATTGGGGTTACATGTGTAAGCTGCCATATAAAAGTTGGGTCCGAATAAAGTCTCAGTATTATTATTTATTGTTGGACCAATCCGTCTATCCGGTCACCTACCAGCTATTGGCGCCAGCAGTGAGTAACTAGTATACGAACTTCTCGGAACGCGTAGGCGTTCGATTCGCCATCAAACTGGGTATAACGGCATACGCCGAAGAGATAGAGAGAAGCTGGGGTTTGGCCTTTGGGAATCGTATACCCATTTTTATATTTACTCAGATGTTACAACTCTCTAGAAGCCCTTATTCTGTACAAGGTCAGGATTCCCCTTGGGTTCTACTGTCTTACTGATATTGTTTGTGCTATGGGAGAAAGGAGTTCTCCTTGATTCAGTGTGTCCCCAGTGGTAGGGATGGTGCCTTGGGGGGGGGTTGTAAAACTTCGTTACCCAAAGCAGGAGCTGAGCGTTTCGCATCTCTAACGAGGTGTTGTGTGGAATCTGGTGGACTCTGGAGGGCAAGATCTAGTGAAGATCTGCTGGGGATTTGGAGGAGATCTGTTGGGATCTAGTTGGATATGGTGAAAATCTGGTCGAGAATTTGTGCGGATATGGTAAGTCAAAGAGGGAAGTGGTTGGAAGAGTGTCTGCCATGGGGGGCAAGCTAGAATTCAGTGGGGTGGCAAATTATAATGTTTACTTCATTTCCTTTATCCAGATATCGCATTTTCTTCTTTATTGGCCATCACAGCCGTTTGACGGTCTGGGACTCTACGATTAATGCTCTCCAGTCGCTTCTGTTTCATGCGATCTGGCACCAGTTGGATACTACCATGCTGGGCAATGTCTGCCCGCACCTAGTCAGTCCAATCTTAGTGGAGGTCTCCCCTGCTTGCCCTTTCCTCCATAGTCAGCCGCCTTCCTTCGATTTATAAGCTTTTTTATTGGAGCTTCTTCGTCCATCCTGGTGAGATAGTCCCAAGCGCAGCCGCTGTTGCTTCATGCGCTTGACCCTACAGGCTCCAGAGGCTCATTCAGTTCGTCATTTTTTCGAATGCGGAAATCATCGCTAACTTAGAACTGCTAAAAATCCTCGAAGAGTTTTTTGTTCGAACACGCCAATCGCCGCTTCATCCGCTGCTGTCATTGTCCATGATTCTGAGTCGTATTGCAGGACTGGGATGATTAAGCGACTTCGTATTAGGCTAATTTTGTTCTTCGCGGGGGCTCTGCTCTTGAATGCCCTACTTAGCCCGTAGTAGCACGTTTGCAAGAGTGATTCTTCGTCGGATTTCCAGATATCATCAGCATATGCAAGTAGCATTAGATCTTTTATGTAGTAAAGGCACCGGCACAGTAGATTAAAGAAGTCAAACGATAAGGTATCGCCCTCCGCCTAAAACCTCTTTTTGGTATCGAATGGTCCAGAGGTTTTTCTTAGTTTGACGGGCTTTGCGTACTACTCTCAACGTCATCATGAAGTCGAACGTACTTTTGCTGGTATACCAAAGGTATAAGGCTTCAAAAACCTTTGACCTTATCGGCGTGTCGAAGGATTATTTATAATCAACAAAGATGGTATGTGTTGATGCCTCTCTCGTGTTGTGTGTTAGGTCTACTCTGATTTTCGTTGTCGTGAATATCTGGTCTGTGGTGGATTTAGGTCAGGTATGTAAAGCCAAAGGTTCAGTAAGTGTTAATAAGTGGCGGTTAATTCGCAAACAATTATACGTTGGTAAATGTAAGATTTTCATTGGTAAATTCACCAATTTACGTCTTTGATTTTCGCCCAAAAGTTTTTCCATATAATAACAAATTGTCTGCACTTTTGATATAAGAAAAAAATCAAAATACAGAGCACTGCTGCGCTGCTGGTTGCCCTCAATAATTTAGTTACTCCGAAAAATAACGAATTAAATTAACTTATATTTTATTAATTGAAAAAACTTTTTACGTATTCTGTGAGGATTCGAACTCTGTTCCTTGCACTGAAATTCGATGTGACTGACTTGATTGTCATAGAACCGACTGGGCCACGCCGCGCGTCTGAGTCAAGGCAACTAAAAGCTTACTTATAGTTAGTTAATGGATTCTGAAGTGTGACAAGAAAAAATGTTTGCATATTACTGCTCGCAATTCTCAGGTAAATTATTTAAACAGCGCATACGAAATTTGCGTATAAAATTTGTTAGTATTTTGGAGTGAAAGGACATAGTTAATTTGAAATGACTTTTGTCTTGATTATACGTTTAAGATAAAATAAAGGGTTTTTTGTTTTGTTTTCACTGTATAAGCACGTAAACCATAAATCAAGTCAAACTTTACCTTTATTTCTTTTGTTTTAGTCCACAAAATGCTTTCTGGCTACGTTTTTTTTTTCTCAGTGTAATGCAAGAGTGCAACTCTCCCACTCTCTGCCTTACTCCCTAACTCTCTCTCTCTTCTTCCGTTCTTGCTCTCTGGCAAAGGCAATTCGCCGCTCTTGTTGTACAATTAAAATAAGAGCAGGCAACAACAAAAACCGGCTAACAAATCAGCTGTTTCCCCGAGTGCTCAGGACAACTTGTAATGTTATTGTGTGGTTGTTGTTGCCAAACCTGTCTCGGTGCTGTGCTATGGCCTTAGCCAGGGTGGCACATCTCCACAGGCTCAACGCTCAGTTCAGTACGCGCTGAGTTTTCCAACACGACGGATCAAAACGGAAAACGTGAGTGCGTGTGTGTCTGTGTCCTTCAGTTTCATTTACAAGCTCAAATCTAAAAAGTAACGTAAAACAAAAATCCAAGGCAAAGGAACAAACACAACTGCCTGAAGAAGAGAATAAAGGAAACGTAAGGACAAGAACCAAAAGAGGCGCCAAAAAATTATTATTAAAATAAAACAAAACAGTGAGACAGGACAAAAAGTGTTGTGAAAAAGGTGCGTTTTGTGTGTGGGTGTGTGTGTCAGTTAAGCACGTGTATACCTGGGGGTGGGGATCGAAAATATTTGAAACAGCAACAGTTATGCGGAATTTTCCGGAATGTGAGACTTACTTTTGAAGTTTACCAACTCTTAACCCGTTCTGTGCTGGAAATTGTTTTTACTCACAGGAGAAATAAGCCATAAGCAAAAAGTGGTCATTTATTCGAGGCAAAAAGCAAGAAAATTTTAGTTTTCGGTTTCAGTTAGAAACAAATCAAATTTGAAACTTTTCTTTTTGGTTTTCATTTAAAGAAAACTGTCTATGGGGCTTATCAAATGGTCTGGAAACCATATAAAAGTAATTCTCAATCAGAATCAACCCATCAATTTTTATTTCTCAGCCTTAAAAAAGTGAAATTTTTAGAGGAAGTACAAGAAAACGTCCACGGCAGGATCTAATTTGAACTCCCAAAGTGACAATACAATCAATAACTTATAGATTGGAATTACTTGCCTTCAAAAGAAGAACCTTTTATACCCAGTGCCAAATGACTTGGATTTCCTTCTACTAATAACGAGTTGAATAAGAAAATATCAAAAAAACTACTTGTTATTGCTGCGCCCTTCCATTAGATTTTGCTGCAAACATTTGCCTTGTGTTCTGATGACATTTTGATTGGCCACCAAATGTGAAACTCATTTTGTTGCAAGATTTTTGCAATTCATTTCACTTAATGCGTAATTCATGTCACTTACATGGCCCAGGACATGCCTCCATTTCCGAGACCTCCTTCTCCACGCCTTTGTCCTGTTTCATTTCTGTCTGGCCGCCGTTGTTTGCCAATTTTCGTCATTGTTGTTGGCTTTTTTTGGTACGTTGAACTCTTCACTGCAACTAAAACAACAACAACAACAACAACAACAGAAAACGCAGTTTCTGTTCAAGTTCATTGTTGAAGTGGGTTTTCTCTCTCACCACCCCCTGCTCATTTTCATCCTGAGTACCAGACATCTTTCGCCTTTGGTTATTTACATTTGCATTCATTTCGAGGAGACCTTTTTCCTGTATTTCGGTAGTTCCAAGTCATTGTATGGCAAAGGATTTTAGTCTTTGAGAGACAAGAGAATCCGTTGCTATGCAGCCAATGCATTTGCAATTTCTGGCTACTGCAGCATAAGTGTTGAGGGGAAAAATGTTGAGCACATTTTCTGGGAAAGTCATCTACTCAAGCTCGTTAAGAAGTTGTGTGCCGTCCAAGTAGAAGTGGGTGCAAGACCAAGAAATTCTGTGGAAGCTCAAGTTTATTTGCTTTTCAATGGAATAAATGCATTTAAAATTGTTGATAATGAATACAAATTTTCTTTAAGACTTTATTTAAGACTTGGGGGAAAAGTCGGTAAGAAAAAATGGAAATAAATAGTTATCTGTATGACAATTTTTCTCACTAAGACTTTTTTTAGACCTATCTTTTGTATGGCAGCTAATATTTTTTTGTATAGTCGATGTTGAAGCGATGGTTAGCATTCAGAACAATTCTCTTGTTCTCTTAGCTGTCGCTCCCAAACTCGTTACCGATCAATATTATATCGACCTCTATGCGCGAAAAATCGTATGTGCCAAAAACCAAATTTTATAGGGAGCGTTTTTCTACTTTTCGATGCGGTGGCTGGCAATATCATTACCAAACTTCAGATGTGCAACAATTATTAACTTATTTAACTAACAACTCATTACAATTTTTGTGAAAAATCTGATCAATTCCCTGTTGCCCACAAAATTTTTTAAGTTCTTCGTCAAGTTTGGCTCTAACGATAATTTTCAAAGTAGTTTAAATTGCACAAAATATATAAAAACAAAATTAAAATAGTATTATCTTATGATCGAACAATACAAATTAAATATTTAGGGTTTTATTGCAATTTGCAAGTAAATAAATGTATTAATAGATAAAATAAAAAATTTTATTTTATTAAAGTTTTATTTATTTTATTTATCTGAACAGCGAAATTGCCTACTTGGAAAAAAAATTATGTAGAATAGAAAACCGTAATGTATTATTTTAAGGAAAGGGCGAAAATAGTCCGTAATAAGACAACTCGTGGAAAAGTAGCATTAGGAGACTTTGAAACACCTGCAAGAGTATCTTTTCGAGTAATCGAACAGTCTCAACTGGCGAAACTATAATAGGTAGTGTTTTTGACTTTGCATTCGTGTTTACTGGGTCCTTCGTGCATTG
The DNA here is from genome assembly GCA_018904235.1 of Lordiphosa stackelbergi. Classification (NCBI taxonomy): domain Eukaryota; kingdom Metazoa; phylum Arthropoda; class Insecta; order Diptera; family Drosophilidae; genus Lordiphosa; species Lordiphosa stackelbergi. The sequence continues at coordinate 32,748 of JAEIFU010000823.1, read as the reverse complement.
GGTCCTAACGTGCATACAATGGGTTAACAGAGTAAGAAAAGAGATTAGGTCTCTTGGAAGTTTTCTAACAATCAGTCTTTCAAATAAAAAATCAATTTTACAGGCTAAAATATTAAATGTGATATTTTGGTGGTATTTCATTTAATAAAAAAATTTTGTAGGTCATTAAATTTTTGACAAAATTCCTGGCCTTCTATTTCATGGCTTTTATCAAACTCTGGTCATAATTTCCTTAAAGATAAGTTTACCAACTCAAGGCTATCTTTAATAGAAAATTTCTCTTAAGCACTGGGAACATCAACGGAGTCAGTTTCAGTTGTATCCAAAAACCAGCGTATAGAGTATGTATGTAATATGCCTTGAAAGTGTAAATTATCCATTGATCCATTGGCTGCAGTAGTGATGTTATATTAGGTGTAAGAAATTTTATTTTAACATTCGGCTGGCTTAAATCTTTCCTCTTCTTCTGGGTAGGTGGTAGCAGCTCCATCAACGGCCGATGCCGCTTCGCCCTTAAATTTAATGCTATGAATTTAGCACCGTTTTATAAATTTATCGAACCGTCCATTACTAGCAACGAAATGTATGCTGGAAGAGAGCTCACCATTTTGCTTAAGCAGTTCGTAAATTCTGTGCGCCTTTTCATGAATGATTCGCTGGCTTAAGGGGATATTTTTTTCGTAGCTATCGTCAATTCAAATGCTAAGAGCTCTTCTCCAAAATAGGTGCACGTGCTCTACTTGTAAATGTTGTAGATAAATATGACCCAATCTTTCCTTTTTAATAGTGCGAACTGTTGCCTCATTCAAGTCAAGGCTTTGTACAATATCTGTGAGGTCTAAGCGATTTAGAATTTGTATCTTTGTTTCTAGTAATGACTTTACATTTTAAAGAAGCTCTGTTCTTTCTTTCTGCCATTGTAAAAAGCTGAAATTTATATTTTTATTTCTAATTTTTTGACTTAATCAGGCTGTACCAGCTTTGTGAACAATAGACCTAACGCATAAATTGACAGCAAAAAATATCGATATTTTGCAGTCAAGAGAACAAGGTTTTCGCGTTTTAAAAGGCGGAGGAAGGGAGCAATTTTGTAACCGTGTAAGACCGAGTTCGTGCTAAAAGAGTCCGTGTTAAGCGAGGGCCAAGTGTATTCTTTTTCCAGAGCACAGCTCATTTTGGTTAAGGATTGTTTGACAAATCATAATGGAAAGACTCACACCGCCATAACGTCTGCAATGGGTTCTGCAACAGCCCTAGTAGCCTTATAGATCCTGTACAAAGATCAGGATTTTCCTTCTCTTCACAATGTCTGCATAGGTATTTGTCATTCCCAACTTGGACATGTGGCTCTGCAGTCTGCAGTGGCCCGTGGAGAGCATTAAAAGACTCACACCGCAACAACTTCTCCAGTGGGTTCTGCAACAGCTCAACGAAGATCCACTGTTTTCAATCCAAACTTTGTTCTGTAACGAGTCACATTTCTGGTTCGATGGATAAGTCAATAAACAAAATTGTCGAACCCGAAGAGACTCTCGAACTACCGTTACATCCACAAAAATGCACTGTTTGGTGTGGTTTATGGGCTGCTGGAATCATCGGTCGGTTTATTCAGAAATCATTTCGGTGAGCAGCTTATTTCGCGTTCCGGACCTGGCAACTGGCCGCCTAGATCATGTGATATCACACCACTAGTGATGCGGGGTTACGTAAAGTTAAAAGTTTTTGTCGATAAACCAGTTAGACTAAAGCCAACATTACTTGCGTCCAAAATTGGATCATCCGAATGGACCATTTACGACGTATTCGCAGTTAACATTTGAATGAAATAATTTTTAAAACTAAATTAAAAAAATTTTTTTTAAGCCCATTATTCACACCAAAAACTCATTTATTTTTTTATACACTTGGAAAAGTGTATTATAAAAAATTTTGCCCAGGAAGTTTGCAACGCATAGAAGGAATCATCTCCGACCACATAAAGTATATATATTCTTGATCAGCATGACGAGCTGAGTCGATTAAGCTTTGTCCGTCCGTCTGTCCGTCTGTCCGTCCGTCCGTCTGTCCGTCTGTCCGTCTGTCTGTTTCTACGCGAACTAGTCCCTCAGTTTGGGAGCTATCGAGCTGAAACTTTGCACAGAGTCTTCTTTTTACTGCACGCTGCTAATATGTCGGAACCGACCGGATCGGATAACTACTTCTTGGAGCTGCCATACAAATGTTCTGTCGGAAAAATGGATTTTAGTGAGAAAAACTGTTTTGCTCTCAATATTACTGCTCTCAAACACGGTCATGGGTAATATGTAATGTTTTTAAGCTGATCTGCGAAGTTTGGTCAAAGTCGCTAACCGTTGAGACAAGCTATTTCCCGTGTATCAAAAACTTCGGTACAGACGTGAAGTTAGCTTTGCCTTTCTCGTTTATTTGTAATTTAAAAGTACATTTCCTAATGGATCACCATTAAGAATGATGCTCAAATGGGAATACAATTTTAAAAAAATTTTTATAAAAACCAAATAAAATCAGCGCCAAAGCACTACCTGCAGCTATGGTACAATATTCAAAGAAAATAATTAGTCATGCTAGTAGTAAAAAAGCAAACTCTGGCAGCAGTTGCATTTCTCTACACATTTAACTTTAAGAGAACTTCTGATGCCAATATTAATTTGGAGGAAATGTTTCCCTTTCCTCAAATGTATTATTTATTTTTCATACTATAATACAAAAGATCCGAATATCTCGACATAGCCATGATAACATAATTTGTGGTTTTTACGAAAATTTTTTTTTAATTCTTATAAACAATTTCGAAAATCGTCAAAAACGGAAAAATGGAAAAAAAGGGTTTTTTTAAAACGTGATATCTCAGGTTTGGTTTAACGGACAGGTATCAAATTGATACTGGTGAAAAGTATTTTACTGTAGCTACTCAAATAATAGTTTTATAGATTTTTAAATTATTTAATAATATTAGTAGTTGTTGCTAAATTTTTATAATTTTTTCTCAGTGTTAACCACCATGATATAGCTTCTAAGCATAAACAATGTTGTCCTAAACGTAACTCAAATTTTGGTGTTTTCAAAAGATGGAGACTTTATAGTTTAAAAGTTATGAATTTTGAAGTTACAAACAAATAAAAAGTTGCCCTTAAAGAAAATGCGTTGCCACTCAGTCAGTTTCCAAAGCTCTACGACTGAAACTTGCGTGGGCTTTATATATATCAAGCTTTTCAAAAATGTCAACATCACAGATCGGACGTCTATTTCATATAGCTGCCATACGAATGCTATGATTAATTGCATTTTGTTGTGGATTAGGTGACCAGAGTTTTGAAAGTATATTATACCACAACCAAATTCAGCAATTCTATGGCAGCTATATGATATAGATGTCCGATCTGTGTGATGTTGGCAATTTTGAAAAGCTTGATAAATATAAAGCACAATTGCCAAGTTTCAATCACATGACTTTAAAACTGACTACGTGAGAAATTTTTATTTAAGGGCATCTTTTTATTTGTTTATAACTTCAAAAATTCATAACTTTTAAACCATAAAAGTCTCCATCTTTTGAAAACACCAAAATTTAAGTTATATTTAGGGCAATAAATTGTTTATCCTTAGAAGCTATATCATGGTGGTTAACACTTAGAAAAAATTATAAATAATTTTTAGCAACAATTACTTAATATTATTAAATAATTTAAAAATCTATAAAATTATAATTTGAGTAGATACCGTAAAATACTTTTTACCAATATCAATTTGAGACCTGTCCGATAAACCAAACCTGAGATATCGTGTTTTTAAAAAACCCTTTTTTCCATTTTTTTCGTTTTTGACGATTTTTGAAATTGTTTATAAAATTAACAAAAAATTTTTGTGCAAAACCGCAAATTACGTTATGATGGGCATGTCGAGATCTAATTTCGGATTTTTTTATTAAAATGAAAAATAAAATTTTTTTAACTGTTCGGTTTATAAAAAGAATGACCCATATTTAATACTATTTTTAAACAAATTTTTACTTTTATCTGTTTAATATAAATCTTTTGTCTTTACTTACATCTTTTGCTACCCACACAAATTTTTAATCTACATATTTTTAAATTGTCTATACCCTTTATTTCCTCTAATTTAATTATTAAAATTAACAATCCAATTTAACAGGTTATTAAATTGTTAAATATTTTAATTAGTTTAACCCAGATATTTTCTTCCGCTTTCCTATTTTATTTTTTTTATTTTAAATAATTTTTATAAAACTCGATAAATGGGGAAAAGGGTCATTGGGAACGCAAAATAAATAATTCACTTCGATCGTGCAATCATTAAGGTACCTCAGAAGAAGGTAAATCTTAATTTTTGAATATGTATCTTTAAAAGCGCACAATAGATTTTCATTATAACGTTTTTTTATCATGGTCGACAGCCAAAAAACCGCGAATTGGTTCCATTCTTAGACACACCCACAAATCAATTCACATTGGCCATAAGCCATATCTAATATTATACAGATCTGCGTTTTCGTTTTGCCAACGAAGACTTGGTTCGCGGTTTATAGGCAAATTTGTACCAGCAATTGCCTTAGAACATCATTGACAACATTTAGGGCCGTTTTCTCCTGTTGCTATTTTTGCAAATCTAGATGGATTTGTTGCGTTTGGTTTGCTCATGTTCGAGGCTACCATCTAGATCAGTGTTGCCCAAATGTCATTTTTCATATCCCGTGGGATAGGAAGTCATAATTCTGCCAACGTCGCAGCTGACACACTTAAAGAGAGAATACGTGTGCTCTATAAAATGCACGCACACACATAGAGTGTTTGTTTCGTAACCTATATTCGACACAATGGCGTTTCCCAAAGCAAACATTTTTTATCGTAGAAGATAAGAATGCGGTCTTCCAGTAGGTGTCGCTTCACTCTGGCGATATCGCATATTTATCGTATTCTCATCTCCCCTTCGGGAAGAAATGTGTCACTCTGCGACACTTCTTGAAGGAGAGAAAGCGTTTCTTCTGGGAGATACGAAAGTCTCTTCTCAGGGATATGAAAGCGATTCACACAAAAAAAAAATATTTGTGCGCGCTGCTTGCTGGTTCCTGCTTGCCTGTTCCGATAAACAACGAATCAAAAACAAACTTATACTTCTTAATTACCCGGGACAACTTTACTTACTCTGAGGCGATTAGAACTCGGTTCCTTGGACTGAAATCACTATGGGACTGACGTTTTAGACGACTGCGCCACTGCGTCTAAGACGAGGCAACAGAGGGTTACTTGGGCAACTAGAGGGTTACTAGGGTTACTTGTGTTGAATCTATTTGAAAGCATTTACCCCTAAATGCATGCTTGTAATTCTCAAGTTCTTATTTATCACTCTGTCCATATATATAGGGCAATTGAAATTGATGCCACATATCGCCAATTTATCCCTTTTATGTTAAATGCAAAACCTTGTGTGTTTTGTTTTTGTAAATCGCCAAGCATATCAGACTCTCATCTCAAACTATGAAAAAAAGTGGCATTATTTTATGCTGTTCTACACACACAATCGCAAAGCTTGTTAGTGTGTGTTTGTGCACCACTGATCTAGATGGATTTCGTAGCAATGGTCAATGTACACTTTACTTAAAAAATTTTGAAATAAAAAAACATCTGCTGCAAAAAACAGTTAAATCTGAATTGTTAATAATTAAACCAAAAATTGAAAATATTGTATGTGCCTTTGGGATACAAGACACCTGCAGACATTGCTGAAGAGACAGATGCTCATACTAATTGCCCTAGGTCATTGCTTATGCTGAGTTCACACAGGCAACTAATTTGGCCAAAATGTGATTCAAATTGCTTTGATTATTGATTTTACTGTTTTTAAAACTTAAACTATGGTTTCATATGCAAATAATTTGATCAAATTAGGCTGAAAAGTTTCCTAATTTGGCCTATCTACCAAAATTTTTTTCAAAATTTGTCTTAATTATTTGCCTGTGTGAACTTAGCTATAATTCTTTTTCTTAGTGTCCAACCATAGTTACAAGTGCTTGCGAAAAAAATTTTCCTCCTCTGAAACGCTCGCTTTCTTTTTTAAAATTGGCGCGCAAAGGACATATCAACAAACTAGCGAGTGCAAAGGGGCTGCCAACTTACTTTTAGTGCCTTTTCAGACCTGCCGGTGTGACCGTAGTGCAAATGCCCAAATTCGAAATCCATCTACAAAACTTGAGACAACCGATTGCACAAAATCCACCTAGTTGCGAAATCTAGGTGGATTTCGATTTGAGCAAAAACAGGAACATGAGAAAACGGGCCTTAGGGTAAAACAAGCTTCACCAAAATTAAGAAATAAATTTTATTAGTAAAGTAAGACCTAACAAAAATTAGTTCAAAGTTGCAAAGCCAAAACTTATAGAATTTTACTCATAGAAAGGGGAAAAAAAAAAAAAATAAAAAAAAAAAAAAAAAAAAAGAAAAGACAAAAAAAAAAAAAGTAAAATTATGGTTTATGCTCGTAAATTTGACATCTTTCTTTAAAATTTTGATTTTAAATCTAAAAAATCGTTGTTATTTACCATGTTATAAGTGAAAAATTGTTATAAGTAAAAATCGAAATCAATACGGAAAACCCCATTTTTGGGGGGATATTCAATGTGTGAGACCTCTAAACATCTTTCGATGTTTCTCAAAAATACTTTACTCCATAAGCTTTTAGAAAATGCCGGTGCAAAAAATTTGTATTTTTTTGGGACACCCTAATATACATATATCAAGAAAGATCCGCTGTTTTCGAGCAGAATTTTGTTCAGTAACGAATAACATTTCTGGCTCGATGGATACGTTGGTACCAAACACGAACTACCATTGCATCCACAAAAATTTTATGTTTGGTAGCAATGCTGGAAAGAGTGATCCAAAACTTGACCATCCGAATGGACCATTTACAGCGTATTCGCGGTCAACATTTGAATGAAATTATCTTCAAAAAGCAAATGTCAGAGATAGTTGTTTCAGTCCATCATAAAGATTCCACCATCCAATCCCGTTTTTTGTGTTTTATTTGTAATTTGAAAGTACATTTCCTAATGGATCACCCTTAAGAATGATCAAATGGGAATACAATTTTAAAAGCGGTTTTATAAAAACCAAATAAAAACAGCGCCAAAGCGCATACCTGCAGCTATAGTGCAATATTCAAAGAAAATAATTAGCCATGTGGCTAGGGAATTGTGAGGGGTACTTTCGGACACTCTCAATGCCAGGTTGCCAAATGTAAAATAACCCAACAAAATGGCAACTTAGTAGTCGCAAGTAAAAAAGCAAACTCTGGCAGCTGTTGCATTTCTTTAACATTTAACTTTAGGAGAACTTTGATGCCACTATGTCTAGGCTGAGGAAATGTTTCCCTTTCCTCAGGTGTTTTTACAAGACACTGTTTAATTCTCTTCATTTACAGTCTAAAAGTATAATTTATAAGTTATCATACATATGTATCAGTAATTTCTAGATTTCCTCCCACCAAATTGAACAATTTTAATCAGTTGTCGAGCATTTAATAAGTTCATTTTGTGAACTTCCTTTGTTTGGTTATTATTCAGTTACTTCGATGGCAACACCACCACCACCACCATCACTCCTCCAGTTGTCGTAATATGCATAAGTATGACTTCTTATGGCTTCCATACATGCATTTATGGCTCAACAGTTGCCTAGGCAAAGCATTGTTAGAAACTTCCACTGAATGCTTCTCCCCTTTCACTTCTGCTCCTCTCTCTCTGTTCGCTTATACCTTCTTCACAGTTGTCCTCATTTCATTCAGTTTTTCTTTGAAAAAAACCGCGATTCATTTCGTTTTCATTCGAATTTTAATTCCCATTCCCATTCCACTTTACTACTTTTGGTCTCTCGTGCGATTGCTTTGTATCCTTCAGATACGTGAATGATTCAACATAATTATGTTTCATCTGTTGGCGTTGAGGAAGATGATGTCTTTCCTCCCACTCCGCTGGCATTTTAACCGTATTATAACGGTTATTTGTGCACGTATGCACGAAATAACAGTTAAAGCTAAAGTATTTCAACATTCTGTTTTGGTTGTTGTTTTGGTTTTTGCCAAGAAAATTGCCAACTGATTGTTTGGTGGTTTGTTCATTCGGCTTGCCTCATTAAGCTGACAGAGCGAGGGACAGGGAGATACGACTGGCAGACCGACTGACTGTCTAAATGACAGGTTACAATTTGACTCCACTTTTGATTCTACTTATAAATCCATAAGAAACTCAGTCGGCTTTGGCTTAAAGTTCAAAATTTAATACAACCAGAATAATGTTTGATAAATTCGTCTAAACGTTTTGTTTTACATTTCGTGTTTAATTTCGTTGATCCACACACTTGGCCCGGAACCACAAAAGTTTATTTCATACCTTGAAAATTGTTTGGGTTTTTTTCCCCAACTGTTTTGTATATTATTTATTATATAAAGCCCCTGGCCAATTAGTTGATGTCAAGCGCTGTCGTGACCACTTTTTGAAGAACCTATTAAAGCCACAAGGGAGTCCTTTTGTTAAGGTAAGCACATGCAAAGTGTTGTTGAGAGGGGAAAAAGGATTTTTTGCTGGTTGGCTACACAGAAAAATCTGCATAATTCAATTTTTTTTTTGGGCAACTCTTCAAAAGTTTTTGACACGTACTTAAAGGACACTTAATATTTGCCAGTACTTTGGTCTAATTTCAATGTTTTGCACAAAAAGTGTGAGCTTATTAAAATAAGAAGCTTGTTAAAAAAGGGTCAGGTTGCTGTCGCTACAGTGGTTTTTCCTCGATGGATTTTTACCGATGAAACAGTGGTTTTTTCTTACCTTGTAATTTTTTGTATTTTTTATACTCTGTACCGAAGGTACGTTATATTAGGTTTGTGCAAAAGTATGTAACAGGGAGAAGGAATCATTTCCGACCCTATAAAGTATATATATTCTTGATTAGCATCAACAGCCGAGTTGATATAGCCATGTCCGTCTGTCTGTCCGTCCCTCTGTCGGTCCGTCCGTCTGTCGCTGTAGAACACCTAGATCTCGGCCTTATGAACAAACAGATCTCAGAGATGGTAAGAGTTAGAGGTTTGACATGATTGAGACAAATGCTTCTTATAATTGCAGGCAGGTCAAGTTTAATTTAATTTTTGCCATGCCCCCGACGACCGCTTTTCCGCGACCACATTAAACAAAGGTGCCTCTCTTTGGTTGTGAGAGGAGAGAAACACGTTTTTTGGCTATTTTTTTTTTTCACAGGAATTTTGGTAAAATTCATGCTTTCAACAAGTATTCTTCGCATGTATGCATCGGTGTGTAAGCTTACAGCCTAGGCTCAGCGGCACAATATGAATAAATGCGACTAACTATATCAGGGGCGGCTAAATGGAGAGGACAGAAAAGTGTGTTTGTGTTGGTGAACAAAACCTAACAGACATATGACTTAAATATATTAATAGAATTTTGTTAAATTTTTCATTATTATAACTAGTTGTTTACTACTACTAATTCCCTGTCTTGCATGATTTCCCTAACCTTCGTCTTGAATTGATTTACACTTCCAATTGTCTTAATACCATGAGGTAGATCGTTCCATAGCCGAATAGCATTTATCATAAACTACCTCTCAGAGCATAATAGCTTCCATCTCGGGCATATAAAATTGTTTGTGCGCTGTGATGCTGCAGGTCTTAGCATATTGTGTAGGTAAGATGGTTCTTTGCTCGGAATGATCTTATGAATGAAAGTAAGAGTTCTGAGATTAATCCACGATTTCAGGCCAAGGACAAAAATCTTACGAGCTAGATGTGAAATGTGGTAAAATCGTCTAATATTAAATACATACAATCTAGCTATTGAGTTAAGTGACACATTAAGTTTCTGGAAATCGCTGTATTCGCAGTGGCCAAATACTTGTACTCCATAGAAAAGCCTTGCTATAGTCATTTTAAGATGGACTGGTAATACCGACGAAATTGCGAGCTGCCGCAGCATTCCGTATTTTTTACCGGTTGCTTTTTCTATATGATTAGTCCATGTTAGGTTGTTGTTAAACGTTATGCCGAGATTGACTGCTTGATTCACAAATTTAATTGAAGTTCCAATAATGACAACTTTAGGCAACTGGCTTGTGTCAAGGGACTTCTTATATATGACTATACACTTCGTTTTAGCCGGGTTAAGCCCTAATCCGTTCTCTTTAGCCCAAGTATCAATTTTGGCAAGCCTTTTATTGGTTACACATACACATTCGTTAATATTTTTAATGGGCCTACTAACATAGATTTGTACGTCGTCAGCATACATGTGGACATCACAGTCAGACAGGACATTAGGAAGATCATTCACGTATACAGAAAACAACAACGGTCCCAAGACCGACCCCTGAGGGACACCACAATTGACTGAACAAAAATTAGAAATGCAGGAGCCTGATGCCACCGCCTGCATTCTGTTATGCAAGTATGATTTAAGCAGAGAAATTGCAGTGCTGGAAAAATTGTATAAGTTCATCAGTTTCGTGCAGAGAATTTCGTGATTGACAGCATCGAATGCTTTACTGTGGTCAAGTAGTGTCAGGAAAGTGACGCAGCTATCGTCCAGCTGTTTCCGTATATCCTCAACAATACTAGTTATTGCTGTGATACAGCCTCGTTTCTTTCTAAAACCCGACTGTTTTTGGCTCATTAGCTTGTGATCATTGAGAAAGCACTGCATTTGTGTAGCCATTAGGTTCTCAAAAATTTTGGACATAAATGGTAATATGGACACCGGCCTAAAGTCATTATTGGCTTTCGGGATGCTAAACTCTAGCGCTCTCCTGAGACTGCAACCCTTTGAACTAACATTTTTATACTCTGTAACAAAGGTGCACAGAGTATATTAAGTTTGTGCAAAAGTATTTAACAGAGAGAAGGAATCATGTAAAACCCTATAAAGTACTTAAATTCTTGATCAGCAACAACAGCCGAGTTTATATAGCCATGTCCGTCTGTCCATCCGTCCGTATGAACAAACAGATCTCAGAGATGGTAACAGATAGAGGTTTGACATGTATGGTACAAATGCTTCTTATACTTGCAGATCAAATTTATTTTCAATTTTTGCCATGTCCCCTCCCGCTCTCGCAATTCGGAGTCCAGTTGTGTGTATTGATGGTTTGTAACTTCTAGACATAGTTAGTAATAAGCAATATGTATTGATTTGCCAAAGAAATGATAAAGATTGGACTAGAGCCTCTCAAGTTATGAGCAAAAATAGACCAGTGAACCCTTTCCTAGAGAGAGAGAGAGAATCTTAGAGATGAGCGCAGCAGCGGCACTGCATTCAGCTCCTGTTCCACACACAAAGAATCTGTGGGTATATTTAACCGATATTGTGGGCTTGAAAATGCGCCAACCCGTAAAGTTGGTAAAATTAACCAAATTGTACAGTAACTTTCACGTAAACCTTTACGTTATAGGAACTTGCTATAGTACATCTAACCGAAAATCTCGTTTAAAAATGCGCCAACCCACATAATAAGTAATATTTACTGATGTTTACAGTAAGTACTTTTCTTACTGAAGTAATTTTACCATACAATTTGTAATTTGACAGCTGTTACACAACTGTAGAATAGTAGGGTGGGATACTATTTTAGCTGTCACAAGTTGGCAATCTACTTGAGCTCATCCCAGAGCAGAAGAGGCAACCCCACTACTCCTCCCACCCACCAAATATGGTTCTGAAACAATTGTTCGAATTTAAGAAATATTTATTAAATTTGAAAAAATGTTTACTTCCTCTAGGGGATTCGAACTCGGGGCCATTGGTCTCAACACGATTGGATACACGTCTTTACCAGTTACGCTACGCGCGCGTTAAAAGCAACGAATCTAACTTCCCTGTAGTACGGCTGTACCGGTTCTGGATCTAACGAATCCGCTACCAGCCACCAGTCTAACTACCAGCCATGTTATTTGCCCAATTTTCTATGGGAATGTCCGCAAAACGTACCGGTCGGTACGACTCTGCATTACCAGTCGTTAGTGTAGTGATGGGTCGGTACTACGCTACATCACCAGTCATCTGTGTAGTGATGGGAGCTCACTACCCAATGAATCACTGAGCGTACGTCGCGTCGCTAACGACAGGTGATGCATTTGTTAGACAAATTACATGGCCGGTAGTTAGGCTGGTGGCTGGTACTGACGAGCGTTAGCGGATTCGTTAGATCCAGCCGTACTACAGCGGATATTTCTTGTATTAAATCTGCCTAAACATATGCATGAAAAATTTCTTGAATATCGAATAAGTGAGACCACTGGGAATTCTCAAGTTCAAATTTCGTTGAAGTGCTCTATAAAAGACCAACTTAAATTTGCTAAGTCAACAATTTCCACGGTTAGATTTGCCTTTGGAACAGTTATTCGGTGCATCAAATACTTTCAATAAGTTATATTAAAGTTATAAAAGTTAGGATTAACTTGTGGGTAATTTTTGCAAAAAACAAAGTATGAGATGAAAAAATCACGTCAGAGTTACTAATTCTATGGTACTGGCTTCTCTGTCAGTGACATGAGCTGAGCAAACTGAACAGGTTTTTACGAGCTATGGAAAATACAGACCACAAAGGAGGTTAGTCTACTAAACAGATGTTTCAAGAACCTCTCGGCTCTATCATCATCAGCTGCTATAACCGCTTAGGAATTCCAAGGCGGCTTAAAGCGACAACGCCTAGCTGCCAGGAGACTTTGTGCGTGTGTGTGTGTCCCCAATTGGCCTTACTGTATTAGTTGAATTTAAATTTTATTAAAAAGAAATGACTTCCCAATTCAGGAGATAACATGGGTTGACATAATTTGTAATTTAGTCCAAGTTTGAATTGATGCTTTAAAATTATCTGAATAAGCACAAAATTTTTATAGCACTGAATCGATGCATTAAAAAAGAAAAGAGTTGAGAATATCGTTGGACTTTGTTATTTGATGCCTCAATTTGACAATACATTTGCCGCCTAAGTTCACACATAACTTATAAGGGCCGTGAGTTGATTTGATTTAACTTCACAGACTATTTTAATATTCAACAAAATAAAGTTTAAGATTCAAGAAACCGAAGTAGCTAAGTGTGGATGACAGTAATATCCGGCCTTTAGCTAGACCAGAAGTGGTACAAAGGCGACAGGAGCTAGCTTCAAAAACAGAATCCTGTTAATTAAAAGCAAAAGTTAAACAGCTTACTCTTAGGTTTTCCATTAAAAGCTGCTTTTTCGCTTAAAGTAAGACTTGACAGAGTCAGTCAAATTTTTCCTCTTTGTTTTTTCTTCTTTTCTGCATAACTGAAACATAATACAGTCATGTCTACCATTTAAACCATATCCCACAGACATGAATCATACAGTGGCGGCGCCAGGCTCTTATTTCATCGAGATTTTATGGGCCATCCGAAGAAGTCACGTGACTTCTTTGGCCACTGTTTTGGCAATAAAAAAAAAGGACTTTTCTTTTGTTCATTAATTAAAATGCCAAAGCACAGCGAAGCCATAAAACACACAATACGAAATAAATACCAAAACAAGAAACATAAATGATTTTTCGTCAACATAAAATACGAGCAATTTGCCAGACATAAGCTCTCAGCTAACAATTTCCACTCAAAACTACGCCCACGCATGACGCAAAAGTTTCAACTAGTTTTGTTGTTGTCGTCGTCTTATCGCTGTTTGTGTCTCGTCCCCCTAATTAATTAGCTAATTATGTTTGTCTCCATTTTGGTAGCACGTGCCGCAGAAACACCAAAAGCAGACGTGACTTCATTTTAAACATCAAATTTATTTGTTGTTAAAACATATTTTATATGCAATGATTTTGTTAATGTTTAATTTTCTTTTCAATCTATTTGCAGGTGAGTCACGAATTGCAACAAGTTTAAGTTGGGGAGGGAGTTCGTTTATGGACACGGTGAAAAAGTTTATTGAAAATACTTTACGCTGGTAAGTCGTATAAATTTTATGCCGCAAACCATTGAGTTTTTATTTGGTTCATAGAAAGACATAAAATAAAATTGCAGTTTCAAGTAGAAACTGAGAAAAGGAGTAGGAAAAATCAACTGAAATTTGCCTTTAGGGAATATTTTAATATTTTGGTATATTTTTTTCAAACTCATATTACCACTGTCATATTGATTCGGGTATTACCCTCTTTGAAGCCAGAAACAGAACACATCTTTCTTCATGTAGTACGGCAAATATAAGAGTTGTGCATTTTGGATAGAATTAAAGACCAAGTTAAGTGGTTAACCTATCGCTTAAAGTAAGGATAGAAAACAAAAAGTAATATTTCAGATGTACAGGCCTGTTCCTATTTTCGATTTCGACCAAATCGTATGAAATCGGAATTAACAAATGTCCCCGCTTTCAAAAAGCCGACTGTGTTAAAGGGCAAAACATTTCGGACGAGTTTTTTGTTCGTTTCTTAGAAATCACAACTCTTTCTAATTCCGATCAATCGAATTCGAAACCGAGAGCATGCCTGATATTTAGAAAAGAAACAACAAATTTGATGTTGTGGAAAAGGTCGTATCTATACTCAGATCGATCGGGATGAAATTTACACCGTTTTTAATTTAAAATTTTAAGTATGTTTTGTTTTTTGATGTACTTTAATTAAGTACGAAACCTTCTAAAACCAAATTTCTACTGTTAATGTTTGTAAAGAAATAACAAACGTTCTTGAATCAAGAACTTTTAATATGTACTTACAGTAAGTCGAATAACAAGAAATGAGCGTTCTTAATTCAACTTCAAAATATTTTGGATTGAGTACAAAATAGGTAAATCAATGCAAGCTGTAAAAATGTGCAACAGAAATATAGTTTATTTTAAATCGAATCTGTTCTTAAATTATTGTTCTGTTTAAGGAGTGAGGGTGGATTTCTGACCTACAGTACAACTATCATTTTGGTTTTTGGTCAATTCATTTCCTTCCAATGCAGAGCTTTCTGTTTACAACTTGAGAATGGCATTAAAATTGTGTGGGTTTCAACTAAGAGCATTTTGTATTTATTTAATGTAGTCTTATTTTGTTGAAAGAATCGGGGCCACAGGACTTGGAGAGATTCTCCCAAATTTCCCATTTTCGAGTTATGAGTTCATTTGATTATGATTTATGATGAATTTTTTACATTTTAATTAAAATTTAAGTCATATTCTCCAAAAACGCAAAATTTAAAAATTCTTTCGCGCCAGTCATGAAGTATAATTTGCCAACCCTTAGTCCGTACGTAGATGGCGTCACCATAGATAGATGGCGCCATCTGAGGTGGTTGGTTTGGGTTTATATACACGACTTAGTTTTGCGAAAACAAACAGATTAATTATGGAGCTTATGCTCATTGAGCTTAGCATCCACTGATTTAGTTGGATGTAAAGTTTCTTTTGGCATTTTTACTATTTTTGATCCTCTTTGGTAATTTTTCACGATTAAATGATACATGATGTACTTTTTTGTATACGAACCCTAGTTGATACGTTAGTAATGTTTTTAGTGGTAACAGTGTTCTTACAAATGCAAAATTTTTAGTATTAAAAGGAATAAACAGTGCTCGAACTAATTTTCCTATCATATAGACTTAGTTCCTTTGCTAATGCTTGCACTTGCTTTATCAACGAATCGAAGTAGATAATCAACCTCCCAATCGGAAAATTAATGGTACGAAAAAAAAAACAAGTATTTAAATGGGTTTTAAAATCTCGGATTGATTTTTTAAAAAATAAAAAAAAAAAAAAAAAAAATAAAAACTTTAAAAAGAAAGCTAACTTCGGCTCGACCGAAGTTTATATACCCTTGGAGCATGAATTATTTCTGCCAGAATTTTATATGGCAGCTATACGCTATATATTCATCCGAATTTGATCAAACTCTCTAAAAGTGTGTTGAGACAGATAATATTTATAACTGAAACGTAAAAACACGCTACCATTGAAAACAAAAGAGTTTTTCTCACTAAAACTATTTTTTCGACCGATCATTCCTATGGCAGCTATATGCTATAGTCATCCGATTTGAATCAGACTTGACAAAATTATGTGTTAGCATATCATATTGATCAGTAACGAGTTTGGGAGCGATAGCATTAAAAACAAAAAAGTTTTTCATACTAAAACTTTTTTTCAGACCTAAATTTTGTATGGCAGCTATACTATATAGTTGCCCGATTTGCATAAAACTTGCTGAAATTATGTGAAAGCATTAAAAACTTATAAATACGAGGGTTCGGAGCGATAACATTGAAAACAAAAAAGTTTTTCTCACTAAAACTACTTTTTCAACCGATCGTTCCTATGGCAGCTATATGCTATAGTCATCCGATCCGACCGGTTCCGACAAATGTGCAGCGTATTTGTACCAAAAGACTTCGTGCAAAGTTTGGTTGAGATAGCTTTAAAACTGACGGAGGAGATAGCATAGAAACAGACGGACGGACAGACGGACAGACGGACGGACGGACAGACGGACAGACGGACATGGCTATATCGACTCAGCTCGTCACGCTGATCAAGAATATATATACTTTATGTGGTCGGAGATGCTTCCTTCTATGCGTTACAAACATCCGGACAATTTTAATATACCCTCTCCAAGGGTATAAAAATCTTGTAAAATTCAGAAAATCTTTATGGGAAATGCGGGTCACTAGATATTATGTGGGTCATGTCGAACAGTAGGAAGGCAGTCTATCCAAGACACATGTAAATAATATTTACTAATACTACTACATTTATCGTATATTACTGCACTGTTCACTTCTAAAAGAAAGTAAGTTTTTTGTCGTACACCCAGCTATTGTGTACGTTCAGCTCCAGTGGTTAGTGTGTTGACTGCTGGGCGGAGGTCGTGGTCTGATCCCGCCTCTGAACACAATAAAAGTTTTTTTTCTTTCTTTTAGAAACTAGCTTTACGATACGGTCACCTTCACCATTTAGTGGCGCCAGCTGTGAAGTAATCCACGCGAAAGCAACAAACTTTGCCGTTCGATCCGCTATTTTTAAACTGTAGGTCCCTTTCTCTGTGCGAAAATTTAAAGCACAAGAGATTGAGAGAAGCTTGGCTTGGCCCCGCTGGGAGGAGCTGTGTAGCCAGTTTTACCTTTACTAAGTGAGTTATCAGGATATCTTACAATGTACTGAGCTGGCAGCACGGTGTTACTGCGCATAATCTATTTATACGTTGCTGCTTAAAAGTAGACTATCGTCCATTTGATAACGCCCAAACTTTGAGGGTCTAAAAATATAACGGGATTATGTTTATAAATCAAAAATCATTATTTATTCTTGTAAATTCATTTCTTCCTTTTTATAACGTTTTTTCTAATTTTCCACTCATACTGCAAAGTCCTTTTCGGTATAGTCTTAATTCCTTTTTCGTTTCTGGGTTCTATGTGTTTTATAAATTGAAAACGGTGTCCACGGTCAGAAACGTCCCATGGTAGCCGCAACTTTTGAAATTAGAGAGCATTCGTGCGTACCGCTAAGGGCTTACGTAAGACTTAAATTAAATGTATTGGGAGGTACACTTGGAAAAGTGTGATCATAATTTTGGGCGAAGTTTATTGTTGTGGTGGGTGGGTGGGTAACATCGTAGTAGACATCGGTCAGACCACATAAAGTTTAAACATTCTTGATCACATGAGAGCCGAGTCGATTCTTTGTCGGTGTTCCCTCTGTCTAGTTTCTGAAGCTATCGAGCTGAAACTTTGCACAGATTTTCTTTACTGAATATAAACCGACCGACTCGGATGACTACTTCTTGTAGCTGCCATACAAATGTTCGTTCGGAAAATGGTTTTTAGGAAAAACTGTTTTGTTCTCAATATTACCGCTCTCAAACACGGTCATGGGTAACATGTATTTTAAGCTGATCTGCGATGTTTGGTCGAAGTCTCTAACTGTAGACAACCTATTTAAGTGTATCAAAACTTCGGTACAGACGAAGTTAGCTTTGCCTTTCTCGTTTTTAAATTTATTACGTACACCCGAAAGCAACATTTATGATGATATCTGTTAAACCCGTTTGATACTTACGACGTCCAACTCTTAGGTGCACTCGTAAGAGGCTCCTTAATTCGGGAACAGTCTAAATTCAAGATTTCGCACTTGAAATATAACCCTTTTAAAGGAGCCAAGCATTTTCGTGCTTACAGCACCACAATGACCGTAACATTTAATTTAAGTAAATAGGTCTTGGTTAGTCCAGTTTTGTAGGACACATATTTTGCCGGGTTTGGTCTGCCGAAGGTTCATTTAATAAATGACTTTTGTAAATTGTTAACTTTAATAAAGTCCCACAGGCAAATACTTTGCCCAAAAATTTTGGTTGAAAATCGTAAATAACCTGATTGCATATATTTTTAGAACTTAATACTGAAACTATGGTTCCACACGCAAATAACTTGATCAAATATGGCTGAAAAGTTTCCTAATTTGGCCAATTTAGCCAAATTTTCATCAAAAATTGGAGAAATTATTTGCCTGTGGGGCCTTAGCTTAGTTGGTATAATTTTCTTGAACAAATTTGGCTTAGATTTAACCAAATTATGATTGAAATTGAAATATGTAAAAAGAAAATATCAAATTTCTGCACTCCTTCAGCAAACGCCATTTTTTGTTGATTGAGGCATCTCGCATGGTTTTTACCATAATTTGTTTTTCAGCGTTTTCTTGTCTTTTCCAATTTGACTGCAATCTCATCTTAAGCTTTTTCGCCATCCATTAAACTTCTCCTGGCATCACCACTCACTCAATCCTCCATCCACTTTGGCTTGCACTTTAAAGTGCACAACTTTGGATTATTCGCTCCCGCCTGCGCAAAAAATAGAAGGAAAAAGAAAAATACTCAAATAGAGAAGCAAATTCTGTGAAAATGCAGTTGTGTGTTTTTTTTTCCAGTTCCTACGCAATAAATATTTTTGAGCTGTGCTCCGTGAGGTGTGCTGCATTTATTGCTGCCACGTTCGTTGTTTATTTATTATCTGTTTTTATGGCCATTTCGTGGTGGTTGTAGCTGCTGCTGCTGCAAACGCTGTTAACCTGTCCCAAAATCTATTTGCAATTGAAAATGGTAGCAGCGGCAGATTGCTTAATGGCATTGAACTTGGCCACTGGATGGTGATGATTCTCTGATGTATGGACTGGTTGGTAGAACCACTGCCATTTGGAGCAAACGCGAAACGGTTCATTAAGCAATTTTCTGTGGCATTTCCGCGCGCTTTTCCATCGTCATCTGTGGCGCATTGCATTGGTCATTGGAAATGCTTATAACGGCACCTGCATTGCCAGCAATGCTCCACCAGGTTGCCTTATTAGCACAAGATGTGCACCCATTGCTTTCATTTCCAACTAACCAGTAATTCTTGATGAAGTCATCAATGCTGAATGAAATTTGAATAACATAATTAAATGGATTCTTGGAAGTTTTTAGCAACTAATTGAAGGAAGATTTATGTGTGTGGGTTAACTGATTTGAACTAGAAAGGATTCTGTGTAATGCTAACTCAAAAAGGGCGAATAGCCAATGCAGTTCGTTTCATCTAAAAATACGGTTTTTGATCCTAGTGGAGAGAAATTATTTCAAAAGTCCAAAGAAATGATTAATGATTTCATAACCTTGAGACATTTTAAGAGTAAAAATATCATAATTTGAGTCAGGTTTCTTTAAGAAAAAAGCACAGAAACTATATTGAATGCTTTCTTCTCTAAAGGTACAAATTTCGGGATCAAAAATAAAAGTCCTGGCGTATGTACATGGTTCCAGCTTCAGGTCATCTCCCCTACCTTACAAAATAGCGGTCGGTTGAAAAACATTCGATTTATTTAAATTTTTAGACTAGAATACATTCTGAAGAGTAAAAATTGTGGAGTGTATGTGTAGACGTACGTTGGGCTAGCTTGTATGGAAACTGCGGCCATAAACTCTTCCATTAGATATATCGACTTGAACCTTTGTTTATGGTTTTAAAAAATCATTAGATATGGGATATGATAAAGTTAGTTACACCTTATAATCACACGAAAGTCCTCAACGAGAGGCTCTACAGAAGTACACAATGAGAGGCACCACTAAAAGTCCTCAACAAGAGGCACAACGAAAGTCCTCAACAAGAGGCAAAATGAAAGTACTCAACAAGAGGCACCATACCAGTTTACCAAGTAAAAGACAACGATTACACTAAAATTTGTCATTTGTGTTCCATTTTTTGCTTATTATATAGTTTTAATCTTAATTATAAAGTTAATCCTGTAATTTAAAAAACAGATTTAAGTAAAATAAACTTGTGCTAGGATTGAACACACACAAAAGAATCAAACACTACGAAAACGGAGATCAAGAATGTGACGGTTGAACCGAAAAACAATTACCTAAAAAACCAATACACTTTAGGCTTCATTAACTTTCTGGTTGCAAAAAAATGATAGTTTTATAATCTTTATCCTTATCAAACAAGTCCCTTTGGAGAAATCGGGAGTGTAACTTTACTATTACTTTATCTGAATTTATATCTCATTGAGAATGGCACACAAAAAATAGTTCTGACAAAACAGAAATTTTATAAAAAGAACACAACAAAATAAAATTTAGGGCCGATTTCTGTTCCCTAGAAAGCTGCTAGTTAGATAGTCGTAGATTTTACACTGTTATTTGTTAGTTTATGAAGATGTGTAATCGGCCCTCTTAATGTTGTTTCATTTGTTTTAAGTTTCACTTCAATCTCAAATTGCCCAACAGTAAGAACTGATATTTAGTACTTGATGTATCTCGTATTTATTCACAAAAATTGTCTGCTTATTTATTACATAGGACACAAAGTAAAGAGAGCGAGCGAAAGGACAAAGTAGCTAACTAAAATCTTTACCTTCATTAACTTTCCTTATATTTGTTATTACACTGCCAATTTGATAAAAAAACGTAATAGCTTCACATATATTGTTGTTGTTTACGCGATCATATTTTCCCAAAGGGCCCTTTTAAAAAAAATGGTTCAAGTAAATCAAGTCAACAATTTTTTTTTAGTTCAAATTAGTCAGTTTTCCAGTGACTTAAAAGTCAACCAAACAGTAACAAAGACACCAAACAATCAACGGTTCCAGAGATCGAATCAAGTGAAACATTGAGCCCATCTAGAAAAATTTTTGTTCCAAATTCGCAATTTGAATTGAAACAGTACTGTGCACCGCGTTATTTCCGGTTGCAGACGCCTAAAACACTTCCTCCAGCTGCTCCTAATACTGCCTCTGGCACTGTCTGTCACAACCATTCAAACGGTTGAGACGGTTCAGAGCAACATATTCGCATAATGCTCGCTGCCCCATGGTATATCCGTAACTGCACCCTTTAGAGAGACCTGGCACTCCCCAGTTTACTCTCATCTCAATCGTCAAACCAGCAGATGTAGAGAACGATTGCAGGCCCACACAAATCTTGTGTTGTAATAAAAGCGCCCACAAGTATAAATAAAGATGTTATTTTTTAAAATTATCGTTTAAAAACATTATTTTTTTTACCATATCATCCTTCGATAAAATTACCTTTTCTCTGATATGAGGTTTCAGGCTTGAAAAAAGGCTCTCTCTGATGAGGCACTGCTTGCAAGAGTGGCCAAAACTTTGCAGCTAGCTTTGCACAGAAGGGGGGAAACTGTTCTTTATGGTTTTCCCGCCATTTAAACGGATCAAAGTCTTCACTTAATCTGCTCATATATGCTTTTATTTCCCGATTAATTATGTCCTCTTCAGTTTCGTGTGAAAAAGATCTTACGAAGTCGTCAAATGCACTATTTCCAGTTGTGGGATTGATTATGGTGTTTTTTGTGTTTGCTCTTGTGACATGAATTTCCTCATAATTATTTTGCAGATGCGGACCAAAGCACTCTAGCGTCTCCTTACGGACTTGCTTCTTCCCTTAATAGTCGATTGCCATCATTTGTGCCAGAGGCATTTTTTTAAATAAAATAAATCTTTAGCTTACATTTCGTTCGCTGTTCTTTCGTAACTATACAGCAGCTAGAGTTGCAAGGTATCATTTTTATTTTGGCGGGCGCCAAATTTGACTTTTTTGTGTGGGAAATAACAAATATTTAACACAGTTCAAGCACTTCCATAATTTTGCTCCATTTCTTCTCAATAATTTTTGAATTAAACTAACGAATTTGAAGAAAACTAATTTTGTTTAAATTTGCTCAGAAATGAATGACAATTAGGGTCTGAGCTATTTCATCTATTCATTGAACCCTTTGAGCTTTTTGAGTTGAGCATTATTGATCTAGTTGCTTTGTTGAGCTGATCTGAGCTGAATCATTTCGAACAGATCAAACAGCTTATGGCTCATGTCATGAGCTATAATTTAATGAATCAATAATTTTGTGAGCTATGAGTAGAAGTTCATGGATAGTTCAAATCAGAAACTAAGTCAAGGGGAACTTTGATTCTATTCATGCAGGGCTCTAATACTTACACTAGGCAACAAGGTCTAGTTTGTTCCAAATAATTTTCGTGTACTGAACGCGAATCTGTTTTGGAAAATGGTCAATAACGTCCATATTTTTGGTAATTTAAGCTTAAAGTTGCTTAAAATGCATAATAGGGAGAGTTTTGTGGGGAATAAAATATGTTATCGAACCTCTAATGAAATCATTGTATAGTATAATTTTTAAATTTTTTTTTTTTTTAATTAAAAAAATAAAAAAAAAATAAAAAAATATAATTAAAAAAAAAAAAAAAAAAAATTTAAAAATAAAAAAATTTTTTTTTTAAAAAAATAAAAAAATAAAAAAAAAAATAAAAAAAAAAAAAAATATATATAAAAAATAATTTTAAACTTTAAAAATGGTATCTCAAACAATTCTATAATTTTTTAAGCGAAGGTATAATCATTTTTGGCCGTCTGTGGCCCAGCGGTTAGTGTGCTGGACTGCTGGGCGGGAGGTCGTGGGTTCGATCCCGCCTCTGAACATCTAATAATAAAAGTTTTTTTCTTTCTTTAGAAAAATAGCTTTTACACATACGGTCACCTTCACCAGCTATTGGCGCCAGCTGTGAAGTAATCTAGCCATGAAAAAGCAAATTCTCAATCTTTGCCGTTCGGATTCGGCGTTAAACTGTAGGTCCCTTTCTCTTGTGCGAAAATTTAAAGCACACACGCCAAGAGATTGTGAGAAGCTTGGCTTGGCCCCGTTGGAGGAGCTGTATGGCCAATTTTACATTTTTATACACTTAAAAATGTGTATTATAATTTTGCCCAGAAGTTTGCAACGCATAGGAGTGAATCATCTCCGAGCCACATGAAGTACAGCTATTCTTGATCAGCATGACAAGCTGAGTCGATTAAGCTTTGTCCGTCCATCTACAACTAGTCCCTCGGTTTTTGGAGCTATCGAGCTGCTTTGCTCAGAGTCTTCTTTTTACTGCACGCTGCTAATATGTCGGAACCGACGGGATCGGATGACTACTTGTTGTGACCATAGAAATGTTCCGTTCGGAAAATGGGGTTTTAGTAGAAAAACTGGTTTGTTCTCAATATTATCGCTCTTAAACACGGTCATGGGTAATATGTAATGTTTTTGACTGATCTGCGAAGTTTGGTCGAAGTAAAAACCGTTGAGCCACAAGCTATTTCAAGTGTATCAAAACTTCGGTACAGACGAAGTTAGCTTTGCCTTTCTCGTTACATACTAATTTTGAATACATGTATTTAACATTAATGTCCATTGCCCAAAAGAATGCAATGCAATAACAGTGCAGCAGTCTAGTCATTTGTAGTGAGTTCTAATGAAAATGTTGCATACTTACCGGATGTACAAAATATCCTTTGGAAACAGATACTCAAAATGGTATATCATTGCTTAAAAAAATCGTAAAATTGTTTGGGATAGTTTATTTTAAAGTTAATTAATCGTACTTTACGATTATATCTAATAGAGACAAAATTAAAGTGTAGGATCCCCACAAAAAGCTTCAAAAAAAGTGTCAAAATAAGGGTTAAGCTATTTTAGACTCATAATACAAAAAAAACAATTTATAACAGATTTGGTGTTTAAAATCACTGAAAAATAAACTAAAAAATTGTATTTTGTTGCCCCTTGCTATTTAAATGATAAGTTAAGGTCTCACCGGCAAATAATTTAACAAAATTTTAAGGAAAAATTTAGCTAAATGTGTTTTATTTATTTGAGAGAGAACAACTTCAAAGAGATTGGATTTTCTTTCCCTCGCCCATCTTAAATAAATTCAACAAAAATTCCGCAATTTAAAGAAAGCTTCTAAATTTACATACGATGGTTTTGCCAACGGTAAATGCATTTTTATTTTGCATTTTGTTGCCAGGTCCTACATATCTTTTTTTTCAAATATTCGCCCATACCAGAACCATTAAAGGGTCAATTGCTGTTTACAAAAACAAAACAAAATAGAAATGAAAACACTTGGCATTGAGCCAGTTGAGCTCCATCTGCACCTCAGGCCATTTTTCTCTCTTTCTCTCTAGGCCCTTTCCCTTTTAAGCAATTGCTGTAAATGTTGTCATTGTTGTTGTTGCTGCTGCTGTTCTGTGTTGCTGTCTGCAGCAACACCCACACATACAGTCGTCCTACCTATCGCCAGCACGATCATTCGCCCAGGCAACACAGTAACAGCAACAACAAGCAGCAACTTCGATCGTTTCTGCGTTCGGAACTTTGTCGGCATGCGCTTTTGGCGCAACCAAACTTCCAACTCTGGCTCAGTCAGTCTTTTGTTTGCTCCGCTCCATGTCGGTTCGCGGACCGTTTTAAATGATTCTGTGTTCTGGCAACGTTTCCGCTTTGTGTTGTTTCCTTTTGTGTGTGTTTATATATATATTTATTTGTGTGCTTGCTAGTATATAAACAAGTTTAGCAATGCGTTAAAAATTTGCGGCAATTGTTTCGTTTATTATTGTCATGCTCGATTTGGCAGTTGTTATTGTGGTACAAGAGTGCTAAAATACAAAAAAACAAAAAAAAAAAGTGCAATTAATTGCCAGATCAAAGCCACAGTGAGTTTTGTAAGTAACAAAATAATTAATTATCAAGTGTGAAACTAAATCGTCTTAATTTTTTGAGCATGTCATGAGCTCTTTTCCCCCCCCTGCCCCCCAACGACCAGAGTCAACGGTAAATGTTTGCTCCACATTTTGAAGACTTAGGCCTGACCTCTCTCGCTTGCTCGCTCTCTCTCTGAGTTGTATCTTTGCTGTTATTTTTAGCTGTCTGCGTCGGCGCTGTCGGCTTATCAAACACAACAAAAAAAAAGGTTTATTTTTAGCCAGAGCTACTTTAAATAAGCTTAAATTACTTTTCATGTTCATTGTGCGAATTTGCTTTAATTTAATTCAATGTTCAACTTGAAAGCGTCGTGTCGCAGCAACTCGCCATGTTCTGAACTTTAATCAGCATCGCACGCAATGCAGAAAAAAAATAGAGAGATAGAGAGAAGAGGGAAATGTAAAGAGAAACAAAAGCTAAACATCCACCTGCTGCGGCTGTTGTTGTTGTTGTTCTTGTTGGGGCATTCAGCCATGCGTTTTGTTTGCACGCCCTTTGCAGTCGTTGTTGTTGTTGTTGTTTGTACTATTATTATTGTTTTAGTTATTGTTGTTGCCATAGCAATGCCAACTTTCAACTGCATTTAGTCGATTGCAATTTTGTTTTTTGAAAGTGGGTTTTTAGATTCATGGTTTCTGATTGTGTTAACAGTTGAAAGTTTAATGAAATAGAATTAATTCTTGATTCTAATCAGAGATTGTGTGCTTAGGGTAAGGCTAAACAGGCTGGGGGGTACCACCCACCTTGAATTATAATAAAAGCATTCATAAATTGCCGACTACATTAGTCCCAAAGTTGCTTAAAATATCCATTTTGACCCTTTTTAAAAGCGTTTTGTGGAGAACTAACATATATTATCGAATGTTGCTTGAAATCATCTTAGCTTCAATACGATAAAATTGAATTCTAATGAATATTTCCAACAGCATCCATTGCATACTTATGGGCTTTCCAACACCTGTTTTCAAAATGGTATATTTTCGTTTAAAATAGTCTTAGAATTGTTTTTTTTAAAGGGCTAAAAGTATAACAATGGTTCAATGAAAAGTTCGATCACATATATGAGATCCATAGAAAACACGTCCCAAATGGTTCAAAGGTTTAATATAGCCACTCTTAAGCTACCTCAAACCTTTAAGACAGGTTCCTGGAGCGGGTTCCGAAGATTAGCGATTAGGTTCGAGCCCTGATACAGATGATAAATTTAAAGGTTTTTAGAAAACATGTAAAATTAATCAAAAATAGAATTTCTAGAAATTCTTGATTTAGAACTAGTAAGAAAATCGGTCAAGCCCGAAGTTAATATACTCGGTAACTGTAAAAGTCTTTTCTGAATGACTCGTTGTAAAATTTTTTTAATATAGCGTTTTTATTTTTTGGCCATTTGATCTTTACCTTCTATTTACCCGTCTTTTTGCCCTTCTATGTAACCGTCTTCATGGCAATCTAAACCCATATATCAAAATTGGAAATTTCGAGATTTTTTAGACCGATCTACAGCTTCTATTTACCCGAATATTTTCCCATCTTGGGATGTCAATCTAAAATTATTATAAAATTTTGAAAATCTCGCGTTTTTTTTTTTTGACCGATTGACCTAAGTTGACAATTGTCCTTTGGACCGTTTAGCTTTTATTTTCCATTTACTCGTCTATAATTATCATCTATCAAATCTTCTGAATCATCAGAATCGGAATTGGTAAGAGCTGTAATTTCTGAGCAACGATTTAAGGCCTTTATTTTTGTCATCAAGAGGGTCGAATAAAGTTTAATGGAGTTGTTAGACAAAAATCAAAGAAACCAGTACATTTAACAATTCCGATTTCGCGTGATTTAATATCGAAAAAAACTGGAACACGCCTGATAAAGAAGATTTGATAGATGGTGTGTATCTTCTAGAGATAACTAAAAAAAAAATAAAATATGATCTGGGGCTCAATTATTATATTTTTTCATATCAATAAAATGCCGATATGACAAACTTAAAATTGACCTGTTTGAAAATATCAAAGTGAAATTATCGGAAATTAAGAAAAAAATTAAATTGATAATTAGTGAGTATAGCTGGCTCTAGGTCAGTTCTAAGTAAGTGCTGAAGTTTTGAAGCTTAGAACTTTGAGTTAAAGCTTAAGCTTATTTACACCATAAAGTTGAAGACATGGTAGCTTGTCCTATTTTTACTTTCATTGTTTTTTGAGGTTCCCAACCGATTAAAGCATTGATTGTATGGTAGGGCAAGTGAATCGATGTGTTCTCCAGCGATAAGCCTACTGAAGATTCATTCGGGAGAATGATGAAACGGTACCGTATAGGCAACCAGCTCATTTTTGGTGTACAATAATGCATAAGTTGTTTTTAGTTGTGAACAAACACAACTTTTTCGGACCTAGAGCCAGCTATACTCACTAATTAAAAATTAGAAAGGTCGCCAGATAAATACAAAGATTAAATTGATATTTTATAATTGGATTATTACAAAACAAAATAAAATAATAACAGATGGCAATTCAATACTACTTTAGCTAAGCAATTGAACAGAAAACAGAAAAAGAACGAATTTATAATTTCTTTACCCCGCTGCCTTGACCGGGGATCGAACTCGGGACCACCTGCACTTCACAAATTGGCATGGCATTTTCCGCACTAAGCTATTTGCGTTTGGAGGCATGGCTGTGAGCCTACCTATACATTTCTTTACGTTGCCTGAAGTTTCGATTTGAACTCTATCTGTCTCTTTCATTTTCGCGTTTTCCATACATTCCTTTCCATTGTGAGAGTTTCGAAAATAAAAAATATTTGTTTAATCTTTTCTATTATAATTTAATGTTATTGCTTAGAAATGATATGAAAAAAATGATATTTGTAAAAATATCAAATTAACCAGCCCATATCAAATTGATATTGACCTGTTTTTTTTTTCTGTGTAGTCAATAGCATTATTTATGAATTTTACCAAAGAAATAATAAAGATCGGATGAACTATCCTTAAGTAATGGGGAACATAAACTTCAGAATTTTGATATTATACAGAAAATTATTTTCAAGAACAAATTGGAAATTTTATGGGCTTAAAGCTAACCATGTTGTACTTATTATTTTTCTAAAAATGTTTTGGGGTTGACTTTAGAATTTATAAGACTTCGAGGCGGAACATTTTGCACTTATTTTGAGAGTAAATCGGGCTGTACTGTAAAACCATAACAAATCTTCGAAAATGTTCGAATACTTTTAAAATATCCCGAAACAGTCTTAGAAGAAGTATATCGGGATTGAAAAAATCGTACTTGTAATAAGAATGTTGAAATTTGAGTCAAAAATCTTCGTACTTACCGTAACTATTGTTCTTGCTTTTTCTCTGAGTGTGCATATGTGGCTAATCCGAAAATTTTTAAACAAAGGGCAGAAATTTAAAGTTGTCAAAATCCAAAATGTTTGTTAAATGGAATAATAGGATACATATTCAAGCTCCAAAATATGTAAGCAATATTGTTCTACGATGGTTATTTGTTCTTGGCAGATGCATACATACCTACACCTATATCTTCTTGTTTGTATTAATTCGTGAAAATAGGTTTTTTTATTGGTCACAAAATGGTAAAAACAGTCGTTTCAGTATTCTGAGCTTAGCTAAACTTAAAATTTGTTCTTCATTTAATTTAATTTAAGATATCTAATATTTATTAAAAATTTAAACAAAATCGGTTTACTATTTGTATCGTCCGCAACGGAAAATAAGGTTTTTTTAATTTAACAGAATGAAATTTAAATAATTTTGTTTCCAGCAACCGGGTTTATAAACATAGTTTTTCGTGCCCTTAATTTGATTTTTATTACACATTTAAAACGGAAGTTAACTTCGGCTGTACCGAAGTTTATATACCCTTGGAGCATGATATATGCTGCCAGTTTTTTATATGGCAATACGATATATTCATCAAAAGTTTTTTCTCACTAGAACTACATTTTGGACCGATCGTTCCTATGGCAACAATATGCTATAGTCACCCGATTTAAATCAAACTTGACAAAATTGTGTGGTAGTATATAATATAGATCTGTACAACGTGGGAGCGATAGCATTGAAAACAAAAAAAGTTTTTCTTACTGAGACTTTTTTTATTCAGACCTATCTTTGTATGGCAGCTATACCATATTTGTCGATTTGCATAAACTTCGCTGAAATTATGTGAAAGCATAGAAAACTTATAAATACGAGGGTTGGGAGCATAGCGTTAAAAAAATAAAAAAAAAATGAAGAAAACAAAAAAGTTTTTCTCACTAAGACTTTTTTTTAGACTTATCTTTTGTATGGCAGCTATACTATATAGTTGCCCGATTTGCATAAAACTTGCTGAAATTATGTGAAAGCATAGAAAACTTATAAATACGGGGGTTGGGAGCGATAGCATTGAAAACAAAAAAGTTTTTCTCTACTAAGACTTTTTTTTCAGACCTATCTTTTGTATGGCAGCCATACTATATAGTTGCCCGATTTGCATAAACCTTGCTGAAATTATGTGAAAGCATAGAAAACTTATAAATACGGGGGTTGGGAGCGATAGCATTGAAAACAAAAAAGTTTTTCTCACTAAAACTACTTTTTCAACCGATCGTTCCTATGGCAGCTATATGCTATAGTCATCCGATCCGGCCGGTTCCGACAAATGTGCAGCGTATTTATACCAAAAGACTTCGTGCAAAGTTTGGTTGAGATAGCTTTAAAACTGACGGAGGGATAGCATAGAAACAGACGGACAGACGGACAGACGGACAGACGGACAGACGGACAGACGGACAGACGGACATGGCTATATCAACTCAGCTCGTCATGCTGATCAAGAATATATATACTTTATGTGGTCGGAGATGTTTCCTTCTTGGATTTTGCCTGCTGAATCTGAATCTGGGCTTTAAATTGCTCTAGGTGGTCGAGAATCCGAAAAACATAACCTCAAAATAACAAAAGTGTGTTTAAATAATACTAATATTAATAATTGATCGAGGGAAAATCAGGCAAAATCGGTATTTCCAACATCGGAACATGAAATCACAAATGAATTGACCAAATGAGTTTGCCAATCGGATAAAAATAATTATTTTTCCAAGCTGAATTTTCCGTCCGTTTTTCTCGTGGGCGGATTTCCCAAAATCGGGAAAACACGTGTAGAATTATTTCGCGTACTATGCTTACAAACCAACTTTCAAGTCGGATAAAAAATAAAATATGTTTTACACAGTTTGGCCTAATGGAAAAAGTGTAACGTCCGCAACGTAACGTCCGCAACAGGCCAAAATTAAGATATTTAAATAACGGGACGACTTATCATTCTTTTGAAAGCTGGGTTGCAATGGTCGTTTATTCCACTTAATTT
Source organism: Lordiphosa stackelbergi (assembly GCA_018904235.1). Classification (NCBI taxonomy): domain Eukaryota; kingdom Metazoa; phylum Arthropoda; class Insecta; order Diptera; family Drosophilidae; genus Lordiphosa; species Lordiphosa stackelbergi. The sequence goes on along the minus strand of JAEIFU010000823.1, from coordinate 2,253 downwards.
TTTGTTTAAAATGCAAAATACGCTAAAAAATGTGGAAATGCACAAAAGCCTCAAAGGTCGACTTCCATTTTCTTAACGTCCGCAACGGAACTTTAAACAAGCATAACTTTTTCAGAAACAGATAACCTTTTATTTTAAATTGGGATTGAAAGTACTCCCAAAGAACTGCATTTTGCAAAAATCATTGAAATATACCAATTCTATTAATTGTACAAATGTAACGTCCGCAACGCAGGATTAGCCCATATGTATATTGGATTGTGCCTTTAAACAGGGCTAAACCGCTAAACCGATCTTCGCAAAATTTTCAAAGGATATTAATGTCGATCATAGGCTATGTCCCAGGTCGAGAGCGTTTAAAATCGGTTCTAAAGTGTTTCAGAGCCATAACCAAATTAAATTAATTAAGCTATGAACTTAAACTGTGGTCTGTGTGGGTTGGTGTCGCAGCTGCAGTACCGTTTATGAACCCTATCTTAGAAATGATTTGGGCCCATCAGTTAGTCTGTTTGTAGGTAGATATTTTACTAGTTCCGACTTCGAACCGGTTCATAAGTGGTCAAGAGATAATATTGAAAGATATTATTTGAGCTTTGAACCGAAAATTGGGAGTGTAGGTTGGAAGGGTTAAAGTTTGATACTTTCCCAGTTCAAAACATGTTTTAAATAATATTTGACAAGCGACTTTCAGCCAGTCCAATCTTGAATAAAATCGCTTTCACAATTATCCACACGATAATGGAAAATTTTAAGGTATAACCAGCATAAAATGGTTCTTAAAACCAACCCACAATGTAGTGCCAATTTACCGTGTCAAAAAGCCGAGCACACACCACCTATCTTGTGTGTGTAAGTATTTACTTTTCACCATTCTATAAAAAAAATGGCATATGTACTTATCTGTACACTTTCAATATTGTCCCATCCATTAGCTTAACCAAACTGGCAAAACTTAAACGCGTCATAAAATTTCGTCAACAATCAGATTTTTGCACTTAGCCCTAGGCACTTAGGAATAATTGAATTCCATGGTTGCACTTCACTCACATACATACTTTTGCTCTACCAAAAACTATTTGGCACAGTTGTCCTTTCGTTCAACTCTCTAAGTGCATTGCCAGCATAACTTTCATATTGCATTTCCCAGCCACACTCCACTCGCCACCCTCAGTGTTATGTCAACTGTGTGTGTGTGTGTGGCACAGTTGGCAAACTTTCAACTCAATAAACGACATTGAACATCAAAACCGGGCCCACGCAGAGAGAGAGACTACTAAGGGTTATGTAGTGCATACGTACAAACGACGTTATTGCAAGTGCCGCAAGCTATGGTAAAAAACTGCCCTCCCTCTTTTTTCGAAGCGCGGCATAAATCGCTGAAAGGTTTTTTCCTCCATAGAGTAGTTCACCTATTTGCCTGAATTTTCCCCACCTGCATGTCAATTTAATGATTGGTCGAGTTTTTCCAGCATTTAACATAGATTCAAATGACTGCAATTGGCCATCAAGGTAATTGCCAGAGAAATTATGGGAATGGTTCAACTCTTTAGCTGCTTGCAAAAATCTTTGCCTGATTTGAACTAATTATACAAATTTGTGTATTTTGAGTGAGCCGCGCTTGATTATTATGTCACGCCTTGTTAATTAATAACGATGCCTCATCTCATTCACATCATCTTGCAGCTAGGGCTTTTGTTTCATTATGCATTTCCATTCAAATTTCCAACACAATTATTCAAGCGTAATGAAATGAAGTTGCATTTCGGAATTTGCATATTGTTGCTATCTTTCTTTCAATCGGCATCTTTTGCGGTTGCATAACTTCTTTGATTTCGGATTCGTGTTTTGTTTTTGATTTGTTGTTATGTTTTACGCTTCGTAATTGGTACAATTTGCATATATATACATATTGTTTATTGGTCAATCAATTATGCATGAATGGATGGATCAAGGGGTGAGTGTTCAACGATGTTTCAATTGGCAATGTGGTTGCTGAAAAATGATTACAGCAGTGTTGGAGAAAGTGGGAAAGATTTGTAAACATTTGAGAATATGTGTAATTTTTGTCTTTCTTTCTGTTCTCATCATCACTTAATCTAAGTAGAGTCATTGTAATTAAAATCCCATCATTCTAAACAAGTCCCATTCATTCAGCTGTCAGTCAAAAAGCCTCATTAACAACCCTTAGACCCCAACCCACCCTCAATAATTCTTGTACATGACTCCATTTACAAAAAAAAAAACTTGTCAAAA
>JAEIFU010000822.1:0-95473 GCA_018904235.1 Lordiphosa stackelbergi | reverse complement strand
TATAAACATAACTGCACAGGATTTGAACTCGGGACCGTACGCTTCTCCAGTCAGATATTTAGCTCAGTGCTACTGTTGCTAAGATCAAAACAGAACTAAATGTGCTATATATATTTGACATATTTTATAAAGTTCTCATTTAAAAATTTTTTACCATAAGCGTTGTATACGCACATCTACTTATTTAACTTTAATCAGAAAACGTAATAATGTGCATTCGCACTTTAAAAATTATACTTCGTGTCGACTGACTGGAAGCGTCTGCTGATTTAGAGTCTGCTGCCGAGCCGAGTAGACGAGTCGGCAGTTAAAATCTGCAATGTACCGAAGCTTAACGCAAAATGCACATAACCTCAAGATATGTTCATATTGACCGTCATAGTCTCGCTGGCAGATTGGGAGGATGGTGCTTCGGTCTGGGTGTCATAACTATATACAAATGTAATAATGCAATAAGTGCAAAGTGGATGATCATGTCATCATAGAGTACATATACGTTGAGAAAGGTGTACCGACATTAAAAAATAGTATCCCGCAAAAATTTAAAAGTTGGTCTTTTTTAACAAATTATTTTTTTTCTGCCATTCCCATCATATGACGGTTCCAAATCATCCAAATCAGTAAAGGTCTTAATTTCTATCTTCGGGGATCAACAAGGAAAACGACATATAATTTTCAAACTTTAGATATTGCCAATGGTTAACAAAAATGTAGCCGTTAGTGGTGCGGCAGGAGGAAGTGTGTTTGCCTTCTGTGCGGGAGGTTGAGGGTTCGATCCCGCCTAGGAACAACTAATAAAAGTTTTTCTTTCCTTAAAGCTTTTACACATCTGCGGTCTTACATTTTCTGTACACACTCTGGTATTATTGCTGTACGCATCGGTCTGGCGGATGGTTATCCTTAACAGACTTGCCGGGCGGTGACGTAAATGGGCCTTCTGATGGTTGTCCCAAATCGCTTGGCGGGTAGCTGACATTTCGAGTATAAGTTCTGATATTACTGTTGCGGATCGGTCAGTCCGATACCGTTGGCCGAATGCCGGATGGTTATCCGAAAATGTGCTGGCCTATGGCTGTTCCAAAATAGCTGGCGGATGGTTGGCATATTATGTATAACCTTTGATATTGTTGTGCCGTTCGGCCTGTCCATTGGGTTACCCTAGCTGATGCCGGTGGTAAGTTGGTTAAGACTGGCGGCCGTCCCAAAACCCATAACGCCTGGCGGCCGGCTTACGTGCGGTGGTCGGCGGCGTGGTGTGGTTTATCGGCCAGTCCGATGATTACCCCTTAGCAAACCCACGGATGGTTGATTTGTTATTTAAAATTAAAAAATAAATTAAAAAACAAAAAAAAAAAAAAAAAAAATATATATAAAAAAAAATAAAAAAAAATAAAAAATTTTAAATCGGCTTAGTAGTTTGGATACAATAAACCAAAACATTTCAAAAAATTCAATTTTTGCTCAAAAATGGAAGAAATTTCATTTTTAAACGCATAGAAAAAATATGAAAAAATCCAAAAAAAACTATTTGTATTTTTTCTACTTAAGAATCGCACTTTTACGAAGACAATAAGGTATTGGTGATGAAAATCGTCTCACACGTGGGGTATATGGATCAAATTGAGTAGAGGAAATAACATTCAAATTTGGGTATATTGTGTGTTCACAAAAAAAAAACTTGTATTTTTCATCGTCGTTTGGTCACTTTATGAAGTTAGCAAAAGCCAGAACAAAATTATAATCAAGAACCGAACAAAAAGTCGAAGCAAACGGAAATTTATTTTTGAATAATCACGCAAATATCACATTTTTTTGCACTAAATTGCTCACAGCTCCTGTGTTTGTTCATAGATTTTGATAATTGTTACCTGGTTTTCTTTGTAGAAGTGCGATTCATTAGTAAAAAAATTAAAAAACTATTTTTGTGGATTTTTTTATATTTTTCCAGGCGTTCAAAAATGAAATTTCTCGCATTTCTCGCCAAAAATTCGTTTTTTCGAAATATTTTTTGGTTATTGTATTCAAACTACTAAGCCGATTTAAAAAAAATGTTTTACGCGATTACTAACAGTTCAATTACCTTTCGATTCATATCTTGTTAACTCTATCTGACAATTATGAAGTCAGATATGGCTTAAAATGTAAGAGCATACCCAATAACAATAAGAAAAAAAATTTTAAGTAGAAATGGGTCTTTTTGGCTGTAAACTAGTGTTATTATTATTTGATCGATTTGTATTATATATCTGCTTTAAATTGATTACATTATCTACTGCAGATGGAGATCTTTTCAATTTAATGGCCTTTTTGACATGCCTATTGGACATGCCAGTATCCTTGTAAGCAAGAATTTTGGCTGTTTCTTCAGATGATAATGTGATTTCCTTTCCCATATCAATATTGAGGGAAATTTTCAATATGATATAATTTGTATCTGTTTAAATTAAACACGTATACATTATCAAACTATCAAATTAAGAAAATTTTGCACCTTCTTCTTACTTGAGGACTTGAAACACACTCACAAACTCTGAATAATGGGCAAGCTTTAGCCTAAACTAACTGTTAATGCTCCCTTTAAGCTAAAAATAGAAATAGAGAGACCAATGTAAAAGGGAGAATAGGATTAGAAGATGCCTTCTGGTTCCAATACATTTTAAGGTGACTAAACGGACCTGCCTTTAATTGAATTTCGCTGAGCGTATACTCTCCAATTCACACCGAATGCTTGCCGAAGTCATGCTTCACTGTATGTTAGAGAGATACACAGTCACATTATCGCGTTCTCTTCTTGGGGAACCCTGCTTTATGTACATACATATGTATTTATGAATGAATGTATAATTAATTATCAATTTTGTTATTGTTAAAAGAAGGCCTGGCCAGTGACCAGCTACAAAATTTGAATTAATTATGTACATATGTGTGTATGCATTTAATCGATTTACTTAGTCGATCGAGAGCAAAACGCCGAAGAAAGTCAAACAGAAACATGAACATGCGTACGTGCGCTGCAGAGGTGTCGCTTTTCTTTAAATAATTTTCAAAGGGGGTTGAGTATGAGTACTTAGTATAGTTTGGCCTATACGTTAAGCCCATGCCTTTGCCACTCTCTCAAAAAGCAAACCAGTTATTTTCTCAAAAAAAAAAACTTAAAATACCTGATAAGCTTTTGGTTTTACTTTTATTTTTAAATATGGCCACTCCACTTCATATACATACGTAAGTATAAGTCAGATTGCAGGGTATTTGTATTTCTATTGCTCCATATATTAAAAAGCCTCAAGAAGTAAAAGCAGCAGCAGAATTTTACGAGCGCGTGTGGCGTGTTTTCATATTTCTGGCTGTGTGTTTGTTGTTGGGTTAGGACGCCGGTTTTCAGTTAGTGGTGGACGCGTGATGCGAAAAGACATGAATGAAAATATTGTTAAATAGTCTCTATGGAACAGACCGGTTAATGAGTCAGTTCCTGCATCAACGAGAGCGTGGAACATGGACATGTCCGCATGAGCAGTTGTTGCACAAGGAAAAAATTTGCCCAATTTAATTAAAATTAATAATGACTTACATTGTAATTACTTCGCTCACGACCATGTTTGGGTTTTTATTCAAAACATGTCGAATAATGGGTCGATGGACTCCCCTTGAAAAACAATATTTGCCATAGTAGTCAAAATTTGATTATTTGATGATGATTTGACAACGACAACGGATATTTGACTGCAGTAGTAGTACTAAATAGGTGCACTGGTTTTATCACTAGGAAAAATGTATCACTGTGAATCACAATCAAAATCAATTGCACATCAATTGCATAAGCAAAAAAGCTTGGCTTATAATTAAGTTTATAACAGTTTCAGAAAGTATTGCAGTTTCTCATCGATATCGATATCAGTTATCGATATCGATTGATTGCGGTTTATTCTTTGCGATTGGAATAATCCACCAATAATAAAAACGGAAAATGGAGAACAATTTAAAAAACAACAACTGTTAACATTGTGCTTTTTGCTTTAAGAATATATTTCATGTCATTTTTAATTATTTATTAAAAGAAACTCGTTAAATTTTTATAATTCCGTTCAAATAACACCTGTACTTTTATATAAAATATTTTAAAATTTTCTTTCATTATTTAAATTCATGAATACAAATACACACAAAAGTTTACAAGGAATAAATTTTTCGAGTTCGCCGTCAATTCAAATTCATGAGGCGCTGACTTAACGTTGAGGTTGAGTTGGTGGTGTTGCCAGACCTTTTTTTGCTTCTTCATATTGCGTCGTTGATCATTGGTGTGAATTACAATTTAAGCTGCAAAAAGTGTGCAAATTTTAGAAATCCTTTAAATTTTTTATTTTGCATTTTCTTATTGCGTCGTCCATCATTGTGGTAAAGCTGCAAAAAATTGTGCAAATTTGTACAATCTTTGAAATTTTTTATTTTGTATTGCGTGTCGATCATTGAATTGGAATTGGTGTGTGTGTGTGTGCATTTTGTACAAAATGCATAAATGCGACCAATGCAATTATGTGGCCAATACGGCCAGTACGTTGGAAAAGCACAGTCTCACCCATTCCGGATTAAGGCCACACAAGTGCCCTAAGTGCCCTGATGCTTTTAAACTCAAAAGCCATTTAAAAAAGCATTTGAGAACGATGCACTTAATGGGAGAGACTGAAATTTCAATCCTGCTGCCACGTCAAAAACGAATCCACTACCACAACGATCCACACAAGGCGAAGAGGATGAAGTTGCTGTTGCTGTCCACACCTGCTTCTGCTCCTGCTCCTGATCCTGTTCCTGTTGAAGATGTAAGGGTAAGGATTGCATGCACATGCTTCTAAAAACTTCTTTTATATATATATATATATATATATAATATAGCCTATGATAGACGTCATCACAGACGACACACAACAACAAAAACCTCCACCTCCACCTCCTGTTCCTGTTTCTGATGCTGCCAATCGTGCCGGTTCTACTCCTAATCCGATTGCAGGATCCGATATTGAAACCGATGTATCTTTCACTACGGAAATGGGTAGCAATAACGTGCAGTAAGTATTCCTATTTCTATTTGAGAACATATTCATAAAGCTTTACGTTTTGTTGTATATTCTTTATAGGCATGATGTTCATACCGCTTCTCCTGGACCCACCATCACACAGATCAATCAGTATGCGTACTCCGGCATCCTGGTTTTGCTAATAATAATAAACTTTATTCCTTTTCAGACATATAATTAAGGTTACGCCAAACAAGCCAGGAGAATTTTTAAACATTTTGAGCGGCGAAGGCACAATTGTCTTTGTCGCGACAGAGTCATTGAGACAAGTAAGGTCCATGACTTCATTTTTGGAGCACAAGGGAACGGTGCTGATTGCCACATCGGTGGATTCGCTTGGTCTAGGTAAGAAAAAAAGCACGGTCTGTGTCTGTATGTTATGACTTGTTCTTTTTTTCTGTTTGCAGGCCGCACGCAATTCATTCTCAATGTAAAGCATGTCATAAATTATGACATGCCCAATTCCATTGAGGAATATATTGCTCGCATTCGTGTGGGCAATGCTGCACGAGCCACGTCCTTCTTCGATAAGGTGTTTGATCGCGCCATTCTGGGTGACTTGATCAAGATTCTGGAGGATGGTGATCAGGAGGTACCGGACTTTTTGATGCAGATGTGGCAGAGCAACCGAGACCGCAGCCCTTCGTCTCCTCTTCTCCTTCCCCCCTGGGAACCCACCCCCGAGCCACCACGACCATACATTGGCGTCTTCGTCTACGTTGGCAGTAAGTATTTCATGCAACTGTCAAAAAACGTCTTAGTAGGAAAAACTGTTTTGTTCTTAATGCTATCGGTCCCAAACTTTTTACAGATCAATATTATATACTACCACACGATTCTGTCAAGTTTGATTTAAATCGGATAACTATAGCATATAGTTAGTTATAGTAGTTCTAGCGAAACTTGTTTGTTTGCTACAAAATTTTGCTACAAGGGTATATAAACTTCGGTCGAACAAAAAAGACTATGTTTTTTTTTGGCATTTTGTATATATTATAGTTTCCCTCTAGTACGTCCGCCCCAAAATAAAAACCCCTTTGGTAAATTTTTTTTTTTTTTTTTTTACCTACCTTTATCCCCCAAATTGGGCTCGACTGACGTATTTTGTAAGGGGATGTCCGCTCAATACGTTAACGACTCTCCAGGCACGCTAGGTCGACGCAATGCCATGCATAGAAGCTACGTAAACGACGCTCGTTCGCCTCAATGACATGCATGGTGCGACTTTATCGACACTCGTTCGACCCAATGCCATGCAGAGAAGCAAAGTAAGCGACGCTCGTTCGACCCAATGCCATGCAAGGGGTGATATAAGCGACGCTCTTTCGACCCAATGCCATGTATGGAGCGACATAAGCGATGCTCTTCCGACCCAATGCCATGTATGGAGCGACATAAGCCACGCTCGTTCTACCCAATGCCATGCATGGGGTGATATAAGCGACGCGCTTTCAACCCAAGAGAGATGCTTCTCTCTTGACGGCAATGTACAATATAAATATTTCACATTACGTACTCTTCATTATAAATTTTTATTAAAATTATTAATTTTATATTAAATCTATTAATATAAAAGAGAACGGCTGGACGGATTTTGAAGATCTTCTCCTCACAAGTAATGTCCGGCAAATCTAAGTCCACGTCATCTTGCATTTCATGCGGACGCATGAAATTCATTATAAATTTTAATAATTAGTGCGCATTGCAATGGATTCCACTGGCATGTTGTGAAATATTTTGCTGATAGGGTGTTCGAGGATTGTTATACCTTTTTTTCAAATCCTTTCCTATTCTTTGCACACGCTCTCTCATAGAAAAAATTAGAGCGTACGCCTCTCTCTCTCCTACAATTTTGACAGGCGTCACGACTCATCACCGTACAAGGAGCAACGCTGGGTTGACGAATATAGACCAAAAAACCCCCCCCGGAGGAAAGGTATTAAAAAAAAAAAAAAATTTTTTATGGAAAAAAGGGGAAAAACCCCCAACCTAACCACTTACCCCCCCCCACCGAAAAAGATAAAATAGATATACATACACACAAAAAAATAAAGAGGGGGGGGGGATAGGTTAAAAACTCAAACATACTTTAAGTTTCGTTTTTGGGGATTTTTGACAAGACCAAGAGCATCCACCAGAATCGCAGACAGTACCATGTGCAGTCATGAATCGCTATGTTTGGGAGAGAGATCAGTCATCTTTTTCTGTCTATTTGGTCGGCCCTGCCCTGACGAAGTACTCCTCATCTTTTCGCCATTTTGTTTAAAAAAAATACCGTATTTGGGAAATGTGTAAGCTTGATTGATCGCATCTGGGGTCGAGTCAATGCTTGTTCTTTTTCGTCTCCTTTAGTAGTAGTCTCATATACTCATATTCATTTAAATAATCTCAGTTAAATTCAAAGGGCATAAGAGCAGAATCCAAAATTTAAATATGTTGTTACCATCAATGAGAAACTCACTCTCCTAAATTTTTAGTCTTCTAATCGCTATTGGAGTGGAGTTATGAGGGCGTAAAGATAAATCAAAAAACTCGTTTATCTTAAGAACCGCTTAACCGATTTGGATGGGTATAATATATGTCGTAAGTGTCCACAGCACAATTCAAAAAATAATTTTTCCACATTTTTATTGCCAATTCTTTGGCCCAAAAAAATTATTGAAATTTTCAAATAATTCTTTTACGGTGTCAGGCTTTTGCGACACCGACAGTTTTTTGCTGGATTTTTCATAAAGGGGTCCCTAACAACATATAATTTTTGCAAACACATTCCAAGTGTACCTCATAGTGAAAAATAATTAAACGTTAAATTAGTACTTTTCTTTAATATTTTATACATATTAGGCACACTGTAAATCAACTTAAAAGGGGAAAAGGGGGAAATTTTCTGTCAATTCTGTGTGGGTAGTTACAGTGTGCTCAATATTATAAAATATATTTGTAAAACTATTCACATATTTAATTGGAATTCGCTATGAAGATGATTCCCGATGTCACTGCAAAAATTTTACATGGTTAAGGACTTCTTGTTGAAAAAACCAGCAAAAAACTATAAGATTTGAAATCGATTTACACCTCGAAAAAATTATTTGAAAATTTCAACAATATTTTTCGCGCCTAAGAATTGGTAATAAATATGTGCAAAAATAATTTTCTGAATTCTATGGTGGACACTTTTAACATAAATTCAACCCATTCAAATCGGTTAAACGGTTCTTAAGATAAACGAGTTTTTTGATTTATCTTTTCACCCTCATAACTCCACTCCAATAGCGATTAGAAGACTAAAAATTTAGGAGAGTGAGTTTCTCATTGATGGTAACAACATATTAAATTTTGCTGCTTTGGAGTGGGGGGTAGTTTTTTTGGTTTTTTGGGTAACACCCTTTCAAACATATTCAAGTTGACACAGAAATCACTACAGATTTTGGCATAATATTTTGAATTTCCAATTTTAATTGTATTACTTTATAAGTAAAGTGAAAAATGTACCGAAGGTTGCTAAATCAGATAGTGAATTTGAGCGATTTGGACTCCACTACTCAAACCTTCTTGACATATTTATGGTCGGTTTCAGCTAGCTTTTTTTAGCCGTGTTTTTCAAGCAGTTTTAATTTAAAATACAAGCGTTTATACGAAAAGCGCTAGTGAATAATTTTTCCTCAATTGTGTAGTATCAAAAAGTTATTAACAAAATAATAAAAAACCTCAGCTGCGTGACACCACAATTAAATCACGCACAAAGTTATTCTCTCATCTCTATTTTTTTTCGGGGTGGGGTGTGGAAGCAGCAGGGCAGTCGGCAGCACAAGCACCACACTGGTTCCATTCGTTTCTGTTCTCCAACGCTTTTCAGTTGGAGTTTTGCTTTCGACTGTGTTGGTTTGGCGTGGTTTTGCGTTATTGGACAATTGTTGCTGGAGGAGGCAGAGGCATCCGTATCCGTGAATTTTTTGCAGCTTGTGAAACTCAAAAGCCATTTGCAATTTTAATTGACTTTAACAGTTATATACATTGCACTTTCTTCGATAAACAAAGCAAAAATGGGCCAGGTTAAGGTACGTAAACGCACACAGAGGCACATTTGTACGATGTATATGTATACATAGGCCAATCCTGTTATCCTGTGGCAAAAACAACAAGTTGGCAGCTCCTAAATGGTTAAAAAAAAACGTGGGAAAAACGCCAATTCCTCAATAAACTTTAACTAATGGATTCAATGAGATTAGAAGAAGCCGCCACGCGTGTCTCTCGCAATTTGGCTGTGTTTGTGTAGGCGGGGGAGTGTACAAATGTATGTATGTGTGTGCTTAGAATTATGTAATCAGTCTGTCAGATGCTACCGATGCAACGGTTTGTAATGACATTGCATGGAGGCCAGGAGAACAAGCTCTAAGGTCTGATATGGCGTGTGCAATTCGATTTATGACAATTATTTATAAGTAGATACATATACATATATCGTATACCTATGTATAAACGAGGGTTGCTTCTTATTATCTACTCTAAGTGCAAACAGCTTCCATTTTTCAGCTCTAACTCTGCGAGCTGCACAAATGTAGCTAGTAATATATATGGCAGCCCTCGCACATAGAATTGGAGAAGTTAGCTGCTGCGCAATTTTAAGGCCCGCACGTCAGCCAAAAAAAACAAAAATTTGTGCTAATGCAGAAGAGCCAAAAACCGGTTAATGCATTAACACCCATGTCGAATCTCGGCCGGGAATGATTTTATAAATAAATACAACAAAAGACCGCCTCGGTTCGTCTTATCAATTTGTGAAAAGTATTTCGCTCCCTGATAACGTCTAAACAATTGTTTCATATTTCTTTCCTGCTTATCAGATTCTTTAACTTAACCTTATTTTTCTCTGCTCTATTCCACAGAAAGCCTCATCCGCATTGAGCAAACTCTTCGTCTATGGAGCCTTAAAGTATGGTCAGCCCAGCAATTCCATACTGGCCAGCACAGGCAATGGCTATGCCAAGTACTGGTGCCGTGCCACAACCACACAAAAATTACCCTTGGTCATTGCCACGCGCTATAACATTCCCTTTTTGCTAAATAAGCCGGGCGTTGGTTATTATGTCACCGGTGAGATCTATGAGATAGATGATCGTATGCTCAATTCTTTGGACAACTTGGAGGATTGTGGGGATGTGGTAACGCGGGAGAAGCACGACATGAACATTGGCGTGGGCGAGGGGTAAGCGGACGTTGTTCTCTATGAATCCTGGTTAACATTTGGCATCCTTTTACAGAACTGTACCCTGTTGGGTGTATTTGCTGCATAAATATCCCGAAAAGCTGTTGACTCTACCCTATTTGTCCAGCTATGAGAATAACAGCACCCACCCTTACATCCAGAGACATCGTCGTACCCACAAGCACCCGGCCCAGGATGATCTCAGCTATGAGGCCCAAAATTAAGAATAATGATTTACTGATGTAAATCATTTGGCCAGTAGTTGCATTTGTAGAATGTATGCAACGATTTCCAGTTGGAAATGGACTTAACATGATATATATTGATTATATACATATGTAAACTATATTAGATTCTAGCGAAACCGTAGTTTGTAATTTCATAAGCAAAAATACAAAACTGAAGCAATTCTGGAAGTGTTTACGTTTACAGTGGAATCTTATGAAATCAACACCCAGCAGCATTTTGTTGATTTTAAAGCTAGGTTACAGTTTTTGTCAAGCACACAATGGAATTCATCTTTTTAAACAATTTGATACCAAGAGGTTGAGGTTTAGAGCTGATACGTACGGAATCTCTGTTATTGGAAAAAGGTTTACTTCTATAAAGATTTCACATCACTGCTTAATAGATATAGATAATTTCACAATATCTAAGTACCATAAGTATCCATAACCGCAAAGATAACGTAAGCTCTAAAAAATCACATTTCATTAGTATTTGTCGCTAATGAGAAAATTTTTAAGTAGTTAATAACTATATCTGGGGTGCTTTTAATATAGCTAAAACGTGCAGCTATGTTGTACATAGCCTTTTATATTTTCCAGCCTAAAAGTATGAATTGGTTTAATTTTCCAAAATTCCCCTGAAACTGTTCGAGAATTTTTAGTAATATTAGAAAAAATCAGAGATTAAAACCGTAACCGAAACCGTAAAAACACTTTAAAATTTGTAACCGAAACCCTAACCGAAAAAACGTTTTCTTATAACCGTAACCCTATAACTTTTATTAACCTAACCGGTTATCGGTACCAAAACAGAAACAATTATATGGGTTATATTTGGTTTTTCCTCTACTGGCAAAAATTTCGATGTACATTAATTTTTTTGATAAACAAATTAAAGATTTTAGTTACATGCGTTGTCTCTTTCTTGTTTTTCATATTACCCTTTGTTTATTATGCCAGTTTGTTTATATGAAAACGTATTCGCGTTTTCAGCAGATAATTCCGATTTACGATTTGTGATTGCCGATTTTACCTGCTGAATGCAGTGATTGCCAATTGGGATTTGAAAATTTGACAATCATGTTTGTTGAATAGAAATCGAACAAAATGTAAGATTGGTTTGGTTAACGATTGCTGGGTCAGCCCCATGGGTCAGCCTACCTTTGCGCAGATATTCGTATGAAATTTTCTATTTAACAAAACCATAAATATTGAAGATTTTGTGTGAGTGTTTTGCATTGATGAAAATTAGTAGTTTTAAACTACTAAAGCCACAGAATATCTTAAAGTATGCAATCAATTCCATTCAGCAGAGACCAATCAGCAATCGCAAATCGGTAATCGCAAATCGGAATTATCTGCTGAATACGCCCATTGTTGTTGTTTGCGCGATCGCATTTTTCAAGTTACCTTCTTCCTTTGAATGTGAATAAAAAAGAAAGCCTTAAACATGCTTTTGTGTGTATATAAATGTGAGAAAAAATTAGTTTCTTGCTCATTCCTTTGTATACACTTGAAAAGTATATTACAATTTTGCCCAGAAGTTTGTAACGCATAGAAGGAATCATCTCCGAACACATAAATTATATATATTCTTGATCAGCATGACGAGCTGAGTCGATTCGCGTCCGTCTGTCTGTTTTTGCGCGAACTAGTCCCTCAGCTTAGGAGCTACCGAGATGAAACTTTGCACAGAGTCTTCTTTTAACTGCACGCTGCTAATATGTCGGAACCGACCGGATCGGATGACTACTTCTTGTAGCTGCCATACAAATGTTCGTTCGGAAAATGGGTTTTTTGTGAGAAAAACTGGCTTGTTCTCAATATTATCGCTCTCAAACACGGTCATGGGTAATATGTCATGTTTTTAAGCTGATTTGCGAAGTTTGGTCGAACCATTGTGACAAGCTATTTCAAGTGTATCAAAACTTCGGTACAGACGAAGTTAGGTTTGCCTTTCTCGTTTTTGTTATGCTGTGACTACATTTCGGGGTGCTACAGAAACCTCTTCCAACCAAATTCCAAATTTCCAAAAAATTTCAAACCTCTAATTTTTTGTTAGGAGATTTTGCAAAGCTCTTTTCTCACTAGCGCCTTTTGTCGAAGTGGTGCCCTCTACATGACAGCTAGCGGATTAAGGGATGGAAACTAATACCTCTTGTTTGGTGCCAACAAATTTTTAAATTTTGCATTATATTGGTGGAGAATGCGACTTAAGATTCAGCTATTATTTAAAAATGCATCATAAAACATTTGACACAATCATAAAACTTCTTTTAATCATTAAATTAACCCAAATCTAAAATAAGGGAATTTTTTTTGGGAGAGAGATTCAGCCCTGTTTTTAGCGATGGTACATTAATTGGAACATCTGGTGCTCCAACTAGATATTCTTATTAGAAAATGAAATCTCTAGAAGTTCTGTGGCACCAACGAATTTTTCGAGAGATTTACACACCAACCGTCGGCAAAATCTCTAGAGATTTCTGTGACACCCCCGTTTGGGTGCCACAGAGCAAAATTCCTAAATGAGATTCCAAATGGAGCCACGTTTGTCTTTGTCTGCATTGCAAAGGGATTGCCAAAGTGATATTTTGTACCAATAACCGTAACCGAAATAGAAACGTGAAACAGAATTAGGATAATAAACGTAACCCGAACCGTAGCCCATATTCCACAACCGTAATATAACCGTAACCAGGAAAAAGCGTTCCGCTAAAACAGTAACCGTAACCCGAACCGTTATTCGTTTCGGTTCTAATCTCTGGAAAAAATATTATTAAAATAAATTGTATCACATCAGAGCGCTATCTGCGAGAACAAGGAAAAAGTCACAAATTCATTGCCACATCAATTGGACGGTTTTTAGAATTTTGTTCGTTTCTTTAAGCATCGTTACCAAACAAATTAATCTTAGTTTGATCGATCTTGAGAAAGTTGAACCTCTGTTCCACGCCAAACTTTATGAACCAACGCACAGATTTTCCTTATATAGCAAAGAAATTTTGAACTTTGAACTTACTAATCAGCCCTCGGACAGTTCTAGTTGCCAATTTCTAAAAGGGCCAGGGATTAGCCAATTACACATTACGACTATCGGTTACGAATAATTTTTTCTAGCACCTTCTGAGCCATTCAATGTTCTTTTCTGATTTTAGAGCATTTTTAAAAAGAAGTTCTGAAACCATCCAATTGATGTGGACTTTTTCCTTGTATTTGGAGCTTATGCACTAGTCTTCTCTCTTTAGCACCGCATGATGCTCCCGACCCATCTAATATTAATTTAAAGCTCAGTTACGCCTTTATTTCAGTAAACCTATTCAATATCTTACGTTTTGCAAACTTAATAATAAGAAACAGCTAAAAGGTTTTCCGAACCATAAAAATTTGCTGCTTTTGTTTACTTTTGTATTTTTTGGCAAGTTTGAGTCTTAACACTTTTGAATCATCGGCTGGTATTAACTTTTTTTTTTAATGATTAGATATGTTTATTTCAAAAAACAAGTATAGAGTGTAATCGGTGAGTGCCCCGACAGCAAATCAGACCTTGCCAAGTAATCCGTGCGGCCGTTTTTTGAATAAATGGGGAAGGTCCGCATTTGCATATGCTTCGGTGCTATCTGTCAGTATCTTATAGTGGTATACTTTAGAATTTTAGACATTTTTGGGCCACTTTACTCCCGTAATAAACATTTTATTAAGTCACTAGGTATCAACGCTTAGAAATTGTAGCTCTGACAGTTTTTTGGTTTTGTGTTAGAAGCCAGGAGGGGAAATTTGCCAAATGCGTGGAGCAAACCGTTCGATCTGGCGTCCAGTATAAACTACATACATGCAAACAATTTGTGGCTCACATAGACTCTGAGATCAACGCTTCTTTGCTTTTATACAGAATTGTCACCATTCTGGTCTGAACCTCAATCACAATTTTAATAAAAAAAAGATGCAATAATTTTTTACACTAAACTACAAAAATGGCAAAAAGTAGAATTTTCAAAAAAAGAATAATTACTTTTTATCGACAGACGAGACGTGGAATCATATTTTTCTGTCCATCTCAGCAAGATTTGGGTCAAATCCAATTACAAGTTTTCTTTCTATAATTGAAAACGAAAAAAAAAATTGAAATATTTTCCAACTTTGGAAATTTAGGTATGTTAAGTTTAATATTTTAAGAGCATTTAGTAACAACTTTAGCTTCCTAGATAGACTGTTGTATAAATGTCAGAGTTTTGACCAAAATGTTAGAAATGTGGCCCACAGTGCACTGTCTGGAATCAAAATCGTGGAGTATTGAATGAGATTGTATCTTTAGAGCAAGCAGTTGCGAAGTTTAGGGGGTTTTGTGCAACTGGCAAAAATTCAGGGGATTCTGCAAACTTTATTCAACTTGTAAATGTCGGATTAAGTCTGTTTTTCACTTAAGAATCTTAAAAAATGTTGGAAAATGTCTTAAGACTAGCAAAATTTCATCTTTTCTTTCTCATTTATCGATTCTCTCAGGGTGGTAAAAGTGTCATCACTAATAATCCGTTTGACTTTAAAATGGCGCAATTAAATATTTAAAAAGTTTATGTATTTAGCTTTCTGCTAATGGCTAAAATGTGCATATGGCAAAGAAAGTGCATTTCCAGTCCGAGCCCCGAACATTTGAAAGTGGCGCCAAAAACTCAATCAGCTGTTTTTCCATACGTTTCATTTTCATTGGGGAAAATGTTGTTTCCTTCATTTTTCCCGGTGTAGGTCCCCCCTATTTTCATGTGAATGACAAATTGAGCTTTCGGTTATCATCTCAAAGCAAAACCTGAAATCAAACAAATTGATATGACCCACCCAGTTACACCAGAGTTAAGCCTTTTGTTTATTTGCAATGCTTAGAATGTCCGGCCTGGCGCGTGTATTTGTCTACGGTACTCTAAAACGTGGACAGCCCAATCATTATTGGTTAACCGACAAGGAGAACGGTCAGGGCATCTATCTGGGCAAGGGCACAACCGTTCAGAAGTATCCCTTGGTCATAGGCACACGCTATAACATTCCTTTTCTGCTAAACAAGCCAGGACAAGGGAAACACATACAAGGCGAGATATATGAGGTGGACCAGTTGATGTTCTCCAAATTGGATGAATTAGAAGACTATCCCAATTACTACGATAGGGAAGAGCAAGACATTGTTACCGAAGGCAATGAGTAAGTGCAGGTCTCTGTGTTGCATTTCCTTCTACTCCATTCTATTTATCCTTTTACAGAACCCTAAAGTGTTGGCTATATCTCATACGCAACTATCCGAACAAGATGCTGGACAAACCCCATTTGAGTTCATATCACAACACTCCCGAGCAGCCGTACAATGAAAAGTCAGTGCGAGATCCTTTAAGGCCAGCCAAAGATGATCTGTCTTTCTGAACTAAACCCGCATTCCTCTTCCTTTTCGCAGCTATATTGAGAGTTCGTCGGCGGACCTCTTTACGACATAAACACTCGGGCAACTTGTACAAAAGTAACGTTTATAAACGGATTTCAACGCATGGCTATTATTCATATTCTATTACATAATGTTTTTTTGCCGTAAATTCAAAAAATGCAAAAAATAAACCCGAAATGAACAATAGTTGTTGTAGTAGCAGTAGTAATAGGGGGAGGGAGCAGGGGAGCAGTGTAAAGATGAGTCGAAAAGCCTAGAAAATGCAAGGCCGCTTTGAGTGGCCACGGTTTCCTGTGGGTTCGAACCTAGCTATCTGCCTCATCGTCCAGCGACTGGAATCGATTGGTGGCCGCCACCGGAGCCGCCGTGGTCTCCTGGACACGTTGGAAGCGGCCACCGTGACGGACTTCTTCGAAGGCGGGTTCGTTTTTCTTCTTACGCTGCTCCTCGGGACGTGCCGCATTGAGGGTGGGAAAGAACTCCGTATTGGTGATGTCCGGAGCAGCGCGACGTGGACGCATGCCGCCGCCCAAACCGCTGCCGCCGCTACCCATGCCGCTGCTGGCTTGCTGTTGCAACAAGAACAAAGTCCAAGTGTGAGTGAAGTGGATTAACTAATCAAGCAAGGCTCAACTTACACTATAACGTAACGCGGGTGATATATAGACTTTAGACGAAGAGGTCTTCTCCACCTCCACCGGCACCGGGATCTGCGTCACTTCCTCGGCGGGTATCAGTTTCTTCCAGGGCCCATGGCCTCGCTTGTGAGTGCTGGGATCGGTGTTGGCATAGCCATCACTGTCCTCCTCCTCCTCGTCGTACGCATCTTCGGGCTGTTGTGGCTGCGCCTGCCTTTGCTCGTTAATGTTCAGCTGGCCAATTTTCAGACCGCTGTAATCCTTGCGCTGCTCCTCCTCAAACTCTTTCCACTCCTCCTCCACGGGCTACACAGAAATTGAAGGGGGGGGGTCAGAAACTCTTGGGAGTGTCACATATCTACTGTCTCTTACCGCTTCGACCTCTGGCACCTTCAAGTTATTCTCGATTTCAACGCTGCTGCTGCTGCTGCCGACGCCGCCTGCCACGCCGCCAGCAGAGACAGCTTCAGGTTTTTTTGGTTTGGCGACGACTTCGCGTTTATCCTCCAAATTCTTCACCAGCTCGTCGGCTGTCACAAACTTGGTCTTGTTCTTGGACTTTTTCTTGTCCTTTTTCGCAAAGAAGTCGTCGAGTTCGGCCATGTTTTGTTTGCCAATTAATTAATTTATTAATTTCTTTTTGACTTCGGCCACGCGCTGTCGATGTCGATAACACACGTGCTGACAACTATTCGATCATTCGTCCAGGGATCGAGTACTTATCGGGCGTTACGTTTAAGCGCGGGGTAACGTCATTAACGATGACAAAGCAAAAATTTCGATGAACTGATTTTAATTTCTCTTTAATAATAAAATAGAATTGAAGTAAACTTCAAATGGTTGCAATGTGGACTTTCTCAAATTACAAGCATACATAAAACTTTAACTAAAAACTATCGATACTGTCCATACTATCGATTGTTGGCGGTTAGTTTAAAAAAGAGCCAGAGCAGCTGACTTTTTGACCTTTTTTATGTGTTGGCATTTGTCGAGTTTGCAAATACTTAACAAATTTCGCAATAATATTGCCAAAAATTAGCATATGAGATTGATAACCACCTCATTAAGTTGAACGAAATGGAAACAAGCCAACGACTGCAAAGCTGTGGCCATTGTGCAATGTAAAACTCATCCATAACTAATTTGTAGTTTTTGTACGTTTCTCTCTTCTTTTATTTTTTGTGTGCATACATAATGATCTATGCATATTTATGTGTCAAACTTAACGCAAATTTCGGGCCAAATTATCAACCTAATGACCCACAGCCAGAGGTTTTGTTTGCCAGTGTAAAAGATTTGTTTTCCCAGCTGACTCCGGAGTGGAAGATTTGTTTTGGCAAAAAACTCAACCATTTTAACTAGCTTAAGTAAATGTTTATTTAGTTATTTCTGCACCAACGCCTAAACTAAATGTTTGCCACACACATCCCCAAAACACCAAAAAAAAAAAAAAACAACCACAGATTGGCTCTTTAGCCTGTTAATCGGCTCAGACTCAGAGGCGTAGCCAATGGGAGACTGGTCATTCTCCTTTGAAGTTAATTTAGCTTAAATGTGAATTAATTATCTCTTTTCAAATCATTTATATGATTTAATTAATTCTCTCACAATTCCCCCAGCTGCTTAGCTGGTCAAGTTATTGCCTACGCTTATGCACCCAAAAAAACCATTCATATTGACTGTGGCCAGGCGTCGCTTAGTTTAGTCTTCTTTTGAACGTCGTCGAGTCTACAACGCAAAGTCGCTCCACTTGCACATTCTGTGTCTTCGTTTAGTGATCGTAAAGTGTTACTCGTAAAAAATTGCACTAAACATTTTTTAAAGTTTTTAATTAAAGTGAATCGCACTACAAAAGGTAATTAACAAACCAAAAAATAAAAAAAAAACACTCCAAAATAAAAAAATCTGCACAGGCACTTGCCTTGGCGTCAACAAGAAAAAAAAACATAAAAATAAACAATTTTGTGGCAATTCATTTCAATTGCTTTACGACCTCTAGTTAAGGTAAACAAACGTTATTTGATTGTCTTCAATTTTTGTCTTGCTTTTTTTTTATTTCATTTTTTGGGCAATTAGTAGGAAATGGCAACATTTAGCTGCCCAGCGAGGCGTTTAATTGAAGACTTATCTATATTTAGTTAGACTCTGTTTCACTTAGACTTGGTTCATGATCATGTCAGGGTCAACAATATTGCAGTAGTTTTCCGCTTGCATAAATTTCCGTTGACCACAAAATTTGTGCCTCCATGGGATTAATTATTTCATCTGCTTTTGTCCCTCTCTCTCTCGCGCGTCTGTGCCAATGGCAATCGATACAAATTTGATTTACATATTTGGGGTTTTTTTTTTGTTTTCTTTCGATTTCATGCCTTAATGCCCAGAGCCAAATGGTTTTTGGTGTATCTCATCAAAGATGTGCACTATTGCCACATGAGTTCGTGTGTTGAGCTGTCTGTTAAATTTCTCAAATGAGGTCAAACGCATTTGAAACTTAAATTCGAGACGAATTTTAACTTTATTAGCTGCAAAAATATATATAGACAGATTTGTTTTTAATGGGTCCACTCACAGCAACATTAAAAGCATTAGCAGCAGTTGCAGGTGCATCGACAGTTTCAGTTATTTACACTGAGAGAAAGTAGTTTGTTTCAAACTTGTATGTTTCTTAGTTGGGAATTTGGAATTAAAGTACGCCTTACTAAATTCCAGAAGACATAGATAAAGTGCAAGTACGTTTTGTTCTCGGAAATCGAACTCAAATATTAATATTTAAGAAACAAGAATTGTTCACACTTAAGGTAGTTATGCAACAGCTAATTCATGTATTTAATTTCTTGGCTTAACTTCGATTCTGCCTACGCAATTCCAAACAGGTTATATTATTTTGAAAATAAAGTGTCGGCCGGTAGAAAATAGATAATTTCACACCTGATTCAAGAATTAGCAATGACAAAAGTATTGGTAAGAATGAAAAGTCCTGATTTCCATTTTCTTATTTTAGGAATTTTTAACGCTTTACTCTACTTTCTCTCTACGCCTATATAAAACAAATTGAGAATGATTTTAGCTCGATTTCAAGTCCAAAATTTTTTAAAATTCAAGAACGTTTAAATATTTTTATACGAAAATTGTTAGTTCGTTTTTTTTCTGACATTAAAACAGAGTTTTAAAGCAATCTTTAAGATCTCTCAAGAGGGTGATTTATATTTGTCATTTATCATGGTTTTCTAGCTCCTTAGCTAAAGATTCTATTTCTTTGTAAGCTGTTTTTGCTCTTTGTGGATGTAGATGTAAAAATTTCGATTGAATTTAAATTGTAAGAAAATCTAAGCATTTCTACCGGAATACGGCAAAAGTTAACTGGAAAAAACTAGTATGCACTTTTTTTCCATCGCCTAAGCACATTTGGCTCATACTCTTAATTAAGTAAAATCAAATAAATTCAAAAAGTCAACCCCAACATATTCTGGAAACAAAACAAAAGTTCATCATATAGAAACAAAATGGTCTTGATCTAAAGCCATTTCCAATATCTAAAGAAATCGGCTCCAATTTAGATTTATTCTTCTTGATTTTTTAGGACGAAATCTGTTGCTAGGAGAAGAAAATTAATCTTGACTACAAACGTCCATATGGTTGATTCAGTATTTTCGGCTTCATCCAAGAATGTTCCGTCTACCGTACTTTTGATATAAAAACTGCTTGATATCAACACGATCGGCTTGGTTTTTCTCTAGTATGTATTCAATCAAACAAGTCTAGATAAACCCCAAAGGAAATGAATTAACCAAGGACCAAAATGGTTTTATTGTACATCTGAAATCTACCCTAACTTCATAAGCAAAGTCATTGAACCAGGAGGGGATTTTAAGAACAGATTCGATTTAAAATAATTCGAAATTTCCATAGCACACTTTTTAGAGCTAGCATTGTAAGTCTATTTTGTGCACAATCTAAGATATTTTGTACTTGAAGTAAGAACGCACTTTTCTTAAATTTTTCGTTTTACTGTAAGTAAGAATACTTCTTGATTCAAGAACGTTTGTTCTCATTTTAATAACATTAACAGTTGTTTTGAATTCTAGAACGTTTCGTACTTAGAGTAAAATTTGAAAAAGCGTCACGTGACGCTGCAGCGCTGCGTGGACGTCATGTATGTTTTGTGTTGTTGTTTAAGCAGAGTGTTCCAGGGGGAGAGGGATGAAAGAGGGTGGAAAGAGGGGGAAGTGGGATTAAAGTGGAGCGAAAGTGGGGGGATAGTGGGGGTGACTCAACAGTGATTTGATATTGACTAAACAGTGACTTGAAAGTGACTAAACAGTGACTTGACAGTGACATGACAGTGACTAAACAGTGACTAAACAGTGACTTTGACAGTGACTAAACACCGACTTGATGTGACTTGACAGTGACTTGGAAAGTGACCTGACAGTGACTAAATAGTGACTTAACAGTGACTTGATAGTGTCTTGACGGTGTCTAAACAGTGACAAAACAATGACTAAACAGTGTCGTGACTGTGACTTGACAGTGACTAAACAGTGACTAAACAGTGAGTTAACAGTGACGACAGTGCCTAAACAGTGACTTGACAGCGACTTGACAGTGACTAAACAGGGACTTGACAGTGATTTGACAGTGACTAATCAGTGACTTAACAGAATTACAGAAAAGAAGGAAGAACACAGCAGCCAGTGATCTTGTTGTTGTGAATTATCATTGTACATATTTATCACATTTGAAGCCATATCTCAATTCAGAAACGTTTGAATGAAGTCAAGCAAGACATTGTTTTTAATCAAAAATAGATTATTCTTTGAAATTAAATCCCGAGATCACTAATCCAAACAACACTTAAAAATAGTTCCCGTAGAAATGGGTCTTTTTGGGCTTGTTGTTGGAGCATTGCCTGAACGTTTCTTAAATATATAAAATATACATTCGATAAAATGAAAAGTAGTGGAGTGGGGCCTTAAAATTAACTGCGAAAAATCAAAAGATGCATAATTTGCAAGAAATAGAACGTTTGGCAAATGGTCCATAGAAATGGGTCTTTGGAGTCTAATGTTAAATACATCCGAACATTTCACCTCGGAGAAAAACTAAAAGATTCTAAAGTAGCGATAAATAGTACTTGGAAACGATACTTGGCAAAAAAAAAAAAGGGTTCCTACCACCTACTAAGTACAAGCCGTTTAATGCCGCAGTGCGGGCAATAATGTGTTATGGTGCACAAGTATGGGGATACGACGATACGAGGAAGTGGAAAGTCTTCAAAGATACTTTCTTAAGAAAATTTTTCGTCTACCTCAATACACACCGAACAGGATGCTATATCTGGAGACCGGATTATCGCTTCTTCATTTATATACAGTTAACCTCATTTCGACTACATGCAAAAAGACTTCCATAGAGGAAAAAAGCTTGGTACCTAGGATTTTTTCGAGCACCTTTAAAAGAGCGAAATGTTTTTAGAGTGGGACAGTCTAGCCACGGATCACGGAGTTCGATTGAATCTTGAAGATAACGCAACATGGAAAACTTGAGCTAGGAATATTACGGTTAAAATGGATGCAGCATAAAGGATGAAATTTGTTGAAGAGATCCCGGAGAAGCTCTTTAGAGCGTTTGATCTATAGGCAACTGCACTACGAACTGGGAGAGAATAACTTTTCGCCAATGAGTTTTCCATTGAAGGAATAAGAAGTGTTTTCATGGCAGGTGAAATATTTAACTTGAATTTTTATTCCAAATGTCTCGAGAATGACACAAACTTCCCTCTGGGCAACTGGAGGGACAAGAAAATGTCATCGGCACTTCATTGGAGGTTGCATTTGACTTGAATA
Organism: Lordiphosa stackelbergi; assembly: GCA_018904235.1. NCBI lineage: Eukaryota > Metazoa > Arthropoda > Insecta > Diptera > Drosophilidae > Lordiphosa > Lordiphosa stackelbergi. The sequence continues at coordinate 73,062 of JAEIFU010000822.1, read as the reverse complement.
GAATTTGATTCGCCAAAAATACCTGGTTTCCTTAAACTGTGCTAAGAGTTTTAGTGATCCCTACAAAACCATGTTCATTAAAATATTTGAAAAATGTTTGAAAACAAAAAAACAGTTTAGCGAACATTAAAAAGAGATTCAAATAAAACCGGGCTTAGAAATGAGAACAATTATATAAGACAAACTGTCTGTTTTTGATGTTATTATTTGTATTAATTTTGCGAAACTCTCGTTAACGACTTCATTTACGAAGGCTGTTTTGCACCTTGGGATGAAATCCTTGAAAAACTCCACGAACTAAACGGGTATTTCGACTTTAACATTCTACCACGTTTGTCTGCATCCATCTTTAAGCGCTTGTCCGATTCTATTTTGAGTTAAAATCCACTCTCTGCTTTTCCTCAGTGTAAGTTCTAATGCAAGGCATCATCTCGGGGCAATTACAAAGTTGCCAACCATTAAACTGACAGAGACCGACCGAAACGAGAATAAACTTCGCTTTTTTCCATTGGCTTTTCATTTACAGCTAAATAATTTATATATAAACAAGAGAAATGATTACCAGCAGCTAATAAAACATTCCACATGTTTCAACCGGTTTTGATGGCAAAAAGGAAATAAAAAAAAATTAATTATTATATCTTGTCACTTTGATAGTGCCAGTTTACAGCATTACAAAATATATGCCATGGTATGTGGTTTTGGTATTGGACACGCCTGCTAACAAATGTTTCGCGCATTTTTTGTTTTCATATTTTATTAGAATAGACAACACAAACAATTTTACATATTGTGGAAGGGAGATAAGATTTTGGGTTTTTAATTGTAGGCATTTATCAAGCATTGAAGTTTCAAACTCTCAGCTGTAACCAGTTTTATTTTTCAAGGTATTGAGGTTAACTAATTGATTAATAAGACATTCACTTCCTGTGGAAGAGTTTGAAGATAAAAGCCCTTCATTTAACTAATCTGACAGTTGAAGGGCCTTGCAATTATTTAACTATTAGCCATGGCGCTTCGATATTTTTAAAATTTATAAGTTTTTTATAAGAAAATAATTTAAGCTGTTGGCTACCTAAACCATAATTCAAACTCTAACCCCTCCTTTTGAAAGATTCGGTTTGAAAATGACTTAAAAGTTGTATCACACTCAGGTGGCGGGCACTTTTTGCCCCCCATAAAATTTTGCATTTGCATTATCATAAAGTAATTTTGCAACAACATTTGCATTCATGGTGATAAACTATTTTTTTTAATAGCAAAGCAAATATCTCTTAATATTTCGAAAATTAAGCCTTTTATAATGAAATAAGACCGGTTCTGTGTGTAAATAAATGACTTTTTATTGTATTAGGCCACATCTTTTTGAATATCCTATTGAGGGTATTTCATTGGAACGCATATATTTAGTCGACGATTTGAGAATTCATTTTGTGCCCAAGTTAAGCTTTAATAATCATACAACTATTGTTGCACATTAGACTGGGGGTGTTCTTGGTTTCACAAAGAGATGGTGAAAAGAATTTGATGTTCCTTAAGTCACTAAATAATTGTTTGTGTCTGCTCTGCCCATTACCAAACATAGAAGACCAACTCAGTTAAGAATTATTTTTTGATTTACGCCCTTTTGGGGTCACTTTGATTAATCGTAATATTTCTTCATGGTGAGTTTGACTTAAGTGCTTATTCCAGTTCGTTTTACTTGAAAACTCGTTCCGATATACCTACAGTCAAGTGTCACCAACTATGCGCATTAGAAACGCTTCCGTAAGCTTTGCCTTCTTTACAATGGGGGGTGTGCTGGATATCTCTAAAGATTTTGGCCTCGGTTGGATTGCAAAACGCTCGAAAAATTCGTCAGTGTCACAGAACTTCAAGGGATTTGATTGTCTTAATAAAAAATCTAGTTAGAAGGCTTTTGTCTAATTTAATTATAACTGTCCCATCTCTTAGACAGGGTTTCATAACTTTCAAAAAATTCCATTTTTTTTTTTTTAATTGAAATTTTTTGATTGTGTTGTACGTTTTTTTAATGCATTTTCAAATTATAATTTAAATTTTAGAATTAAATGCAGAATTTCAAAATATTTTCGCGCCAGTCATGAAGCATAACTTCGGTAAAGCGCCCCTAGGTAAATAGCTGAGATTAAGTGGGAAAAATAATATTGTTATAAAGAGATATTTCCAAAATTAAATTTTGCTTCTTAAAATTGTTTGGGTGGTAAATTATGTTAAATCTTCTAACAAAACATGAGACGAGAAACCAACTGAATGAGATTTCTCAGACACCAAGAATTGTTTTGGGTTGGAATTTGTTTGGAAGATATTTCCGATTTTCCACTTATTTTCTACATTTTCGTCCTTGTTATTGCCCTTTCTTTCTTACTCATTGTAAAGTTTAACAAAACATTGTTGCACTATAAACTAACGAACAAATAAAGAAATAAACTTAAATTATTGTGCTGCACAAAATTGTGTTCTCATTTGAGTATAGGGTCCGGCATTGCATGCATACCGTGTAGGGGGTTTAGTCCAAGAAATATCTCATTAATACATCACTGCACTCCCTGGTTTCAAGGATTGAAAGGATTGAAGTAAGGGACTAGTAGCATTTCTCGACATAGAGGGTGCTTTCACCGCTGCCTTAACTGGAGTCGATGCACCACTAGTAAGACTCATCGACCAAATGCTAACCAGCAGGTGGCGGGAGTGCTCCGATGTCGTGCTCAGGGGTCGTAACCAACTGTTGCGACTGTGGAGGCGGAGGGGGGCACGTGTGGGTGGATCAAAGTGGAATGTTTCCTCAAACTCCGTGTGACCTTATGCAGACTGCACTGACAACACTCGCTCAGTGGACTAAATCTTGTGGCTTAGGCGTGAACCCAGCCAAGACGGAATTAGTTCCTTTCACCAGGAAGTACAAAATTCCCGATCTGGTTCCTCCTCAAATTAACGGAGTAAATATTGCATTTGGTGACAATGCCAAATACTTGGGTGTCATTCTGGATAAGAAATTACTCTGGAAAGACAATATAAACGAGCGTATAAAGAAGGCAACCATCGCTTTATACTCGTGCAAAAAGGCCATAGGTCGCAAATGGGGTTTTTCCCCCTCCATAGTATACTGGCTATACACAGCCGTCGTTCGTCCCATACTACTGTACGGAGCACTAGTATGCTGGCCAGCACTCGGGAAACAATCAGTTCTGAACAACCTGCAAAGTATAGAGAAGTGCGGAGATATGTATTAGTGGCGCTCTCAGAACGACACCGACGGAAGCGCTTAATACTATACTTCATCTTCTACCACTAGACCTCATAGCAAAGCAACTGGCTACCACAACAGCCTTAAGACTAAGAGAATCTGATGCCTGGAACAGGGGCAATTCGGGAAACTCTATTATACTCGAAGACCAAACGAGTATACCATTAGTTACACACTACTGTATACCACGAACAACGTTCGACAAATTATTCGACGTCTATGTCCCAAGCCGAAACGATTGGGACAACCTTCGCCACAGCAGAGCCAACGCCATTAACATCTACACTGATGGTTCTAAGCTCAACGAAAAAGTATGAGAGGGCGTTTTCTCACGGTCAAAGAAGGCAACGTATTTATATACTCAGACAGTCAAGCCGCCCTCAAAGCACTTGACTCACATACAAACAATGCTAAAACCCTAACTGATTGTAGCGTATCTCTTAATGAGATCGCATGGCATTTCAGTATACATCTAATATGGGTGCCTGGACACCACAACATAGAGGGACACGAGTCTGCGGACAAACTGGGCAGAATAGGAACCACCATCGAGCTCCTTTCAGAGAAAAGCATGGTTGGGATGCTTGCAGATCATGATTTTTCCAAAAAATACAAGCATAGACACCAATTCATGGTTTTTTTCTACACACGTATTTTGACTATGGTTTTTGAGAAAAACCATGATTTTTTAGAAAAACCATGATTTTTTATAAAAAAAACAGTCTCGCAACACCTCATCTGAAGAACAGCTGTTCTGTCAGTTAGCTGTGGATGGACCAAATGTAAATTTGCAAAAAGCGAATCCAATAGAAGCCTCTGGACAGCAGAAGAGGCACTGTGGAAACAAAAACAAAGTTGCGGGCGCTCAGAAGAAATTATATGGAGTAAAACCCATGAAACAAGTGGTGCTACCAGGAAGATGTGCTCTTTTGATGGGATTAACGAGCTGGATGGAAAGCGTCCAGCGGCTGACACTGCATTGGACGACACAAATGGATATATGTTTCAGCCGGAGAGCTTTGTGTCGCATAAAGTGTCCGACGCAACATCAGACGAACACTAAAACCATCCAGCTGCTGAGGCTACTATGGGGCGAGGCGGCGCGAGAGTCGCCAGGCTCCAAGTAATAACAGTTTAAACGTTGTCAATGCAATTAAATAATGATTCTTTAATTGGAGATATAAATAACGAATTGCAAGAGCTAAAGGACACGTCAAATGACCTCAAAGATGGTTTTGATTCTGGATTTGCATCAGCGTCCAGTAGGCATCTTTTCTACGCCGCGGTGCGTCGGCTATGGCAGCCTCGCATTCGCGGTCTATGCACGTTCAGGACTGCAAGTCTATTCGAGTAAAGCTGCAGAAATTTGTTGGCCAGTCCGCTTTCCATGTTTTAAGATTTTCATCCACTCCTTTCTCCACTCCAGAAGATTAAGTGCTCAGCTTTGGGATATCCGCCTTTTTATGTTCTGATCTGGAGCACTCACGGGCTTTATGCTGCTTAAACTTGGCAGACACGCAGAAACCCGGCTCGCTACGGGACGCTCACAATGACTTCTACAGAAGTTGTAAACATGAAGAAGCGGAGGAAACAGTACAACACCTACTCTGCCACTGCCCCGCTTTAAGTAGAAGAAGACTAAGGACACTTGGTCAATCTCTCCTACTCAGCCTCTCGGAGACATTCGATCTAGAGATCCCAGCTCTATTAAAATTTATTCTGTCCACACAATGGTTCAGTACCGAGGACCCCCCTCAGTCTTAGATAAAAAGGGTCAACAGGGAATAAATGGGAATAATGGGCCCATAGCGACCTAAGTGGGAGAGCGACTTGTCGCTCTCAGCCATCGCAACCTAACCTAACCTAACCTACATCACTGCCAATTAGTCCAATGTTTAAATGTATAATACTGGCAAACGTTGTTAAAGCAGAAGAAAACCAACCTGTTTATACATGCTTATTTTTTGGATAATTGAATGATCTGCAACTACAAACAATGTGTGTTTGGAGAATAAACATCTATCTATCTATTTATCTATCTAATAAAGTATACTGACGTATGAAGGTTAAAAGGAAATTAGTTATTGTTTGGAGAGTTTCCTGTATCCTTCACCTCAATTCAGGAAAGGAATTTTAATTGGCTTTCGTGCGATATCTAAATTTAATTAAATATTATTAAATAACAAATTCTTAATTAAATGCAATAATATATGTAAATTAAGTGTACACACTTCCAATTATATATTTAGCTTGGCATCTTTGGTGCGCTCTTCACTTACACACATACTAATTGAATATTGTCTGGCAAGTTCGTTGCCTAAGTCTTTCGTTTGATAGTTTGACGGCCGACTGTCAGACGTTGTTGTTATTGTTGTTGTGTTATGGTTATGATTTCGATTTTGGACAAGTTGGTAGACTTGGCTCTGTTTCTGTTTTGGATCTGGCTCAGTAAGTTATTGAGCTAGTTGGGGGGCTTGCATAAGTTGTAAACGAGATGGGCCGAGTGATTTAATAGTTAACAGACATGAAGGTGCAGCAAACCCAACATTATAAGGCGGGTGTTAAATGAGAGGATTTAACTGTAGTTCAAGGTGGTATATCTGCCTAATCTTGCCTTGTCATGCCTCTTGAGAGGGGGTTTCCTTAGCGATTACTGCCATATACTTTCAGTTATGGTGACACGAGCAACGAAAACCCGTTCACTCATGCATAAAATAGTCGACTTACCAAACCACTGCCAAAACGACTAAACGAAAGCCCAGAAATGTCATGATGCGGCCAAAGTGCAAGGCGTGCTCAGAGAAGCGAGATGTTGTTGTTGTTGTGTATGTGGCCAAGTGTAACGCGGCTGCAATGCAAAATAAAGCCAGAAGATTGTGCAATTATTTAGCCATGATTGCGTTGGCAGACACAGACGGGAGTGGTTGTGGGTGAGGAACAAAACAAACATTTCGTACACACAACTTCTGGGCAGGCATTTTGATTTGTCCAGCTATCCAGCTGGTGGTCTCCGTATTACATAATTCCCATTCACAGAAATGCGAATCCAAATCGACGCCGCAATCAAAAATCCAATAGAAAACCGAAACCCGTTTTTGGGGCAACAGGTACTGCATACCGAACGCGTGCCTCGGTCCCGAGTCTCTGGTCCGAGTCGGCGGTGTCTTTGGCCAGAATTAGCCCCAGTTTTTCCAGCTGCACTTGCAACACGCTCCTCGATTGCAGTTTTTCTTGACTGGTTTTTGCTTTCGTTTTGCAAAATGCAAAATGTGTAAATCAAATAGCTAACCCACCATCAGGCACAATTAAGAATGTCGAAAAATGACAGGAAAAACTAAACCCCCTGCCCCCCCTCTACTTTCCGTTCTTTCAGCAAATCAAAATGACGTTGGATCTCTCGCCGGTGCAGGAATACTACAAGGATAAGACCATCTTTATAACGGGAGCCTCTGGCTTCATGGGAAAAGTGTTGCTGGAGAAGCTGTTGTACTCCTGCCATTCCCTCAAAGAGGTCATCATCATTTGCCGTCCCAAGCGGGGCAAGACGCCCGAGACGCGCCTGGAGGAGATGTTCAAGTTGCCCATTTTCCAACGTATCAAGGACGAGCGTCCGCATATGCTAAGAAAGGTTACCATTTACCAAGGCGATGTCACCTATGATTGTAAGTATTTGCTCTTAGACACTCTAGTACACTCACCTCACCCTACTGCTGTGCTCCTCTCCAGTGCTGGGCCTGAGTCCTGAGAACCTGAAGTATGTGGTTGACAATACCAATATTGTCTTCCATATGGCAGCCACCCTTAAGTTGGAGGGCAATCTGCGTGATGCCATCGATATGAACTTGCTGGGCACTCAACGTGCTCTCAATGTGGCCAAGCAAATGAAACAACTCGAGGCCTTTGTCCATTTGTCCACCGCCTTTTGCAACTGTGATCAGGAGGTGATGTACGAAAAGGTCTACGAGTTTCCACACAAACCCGAGGATCTGATGCGTCTGGCCAATTGGATGGATGTCAAGACTTTGGATGCCATTACCCCGGATCTGTTGAAGCCGCATCCCAACACCTACACCTATTCGAAGCGTTTGGCAGAGCTTTTGGTGCGCGACCATTACGAAACCATGCCGGTTATTATTGCGCGTCCAAGTATTGGTAAGTGACCTATACAAGAGGAGCTACGACATTGTGGGAGTCTCTATTTATTTTGTTGTTGCTTATGCTTGCCAAGTGTGCCACAGCAGCTTTTTTACCATTTTATTAGTGTCATTAATTTTACGATTTTCATTTTTTATGTTTTTGGTTTTTCAATTTTTGGTTTCGCGCTTTTTTCTTGCCCAGCTGCTGCGAAAAAGTCGTTTGACTTCTTCCCCAAATCCCTAAGCACCCAACCCCCCCGCATAGAAATGCTGCAATCGCAAATTTACCGTAAACTAATCTCTCGCCTTTGCCTGGTCAAAAGGCTATGCAATTAATTTGGCTTTGCTGGCCCTAGGGGCGATTGTTTTTTTTTTTTGTCGAAAAGTGTACAATTCTCTGAAATAACAAATGTCTGGCAATTAAACTTTCAATTTCAAGTGAGGCAGGTGAACCGGATTTATAAGTTATCAATTTGGGCAAGTTTTTAAGAGAGTGCCATTGGGATTGGCCATGTTGGAAGGTTAGTTAGAAAGGTTTTATTGAAATAAATTTTGTTTTCCATGTTTAGGATATACAGAAAATTACACTTACACTTTGTTATCTGACGCCTCAACTCACTAAGCATACAATATGAATATAGTTTCTTCTTCTCTTTCTCAAATAGCTTCTCCATTTTAAGATCTACCTCTGCTTAAGCTTGGCACGTGCTCACAATCAACAGCACTGCACTCTACTGCCAATTACTATAATAGCTGGGTATTGCATATAATTTGAACACTCTTTTGTGGCATAAAGTCATTTCACAAACGTGTTCGAAATAACAATTTTTCCTAAATGCAACAATTTCTTATTACTTAACAAACAAAATAACAGAAATTTGTATAGGAATCTGATCTCAGTAAATGATAGCAAAAAGCTTTACAGCAATTGAAAGATAGATCCTTTAAAAAAGAACATAAAATCGCAACTGAAAGATCAAAGGTGCTTAATTTTCACAATAAACTTAAAGTCTTAAAACAGTTGCCGTTTGTGGTGCAGCGGGTAGTTTGTGTGCCTGCTGTGCAAGAGGTTCGTAAAGTAATTAAGAGAGATTATTTTTTAAACCGATCACCTTCACCACCTGTCGCGCGAGCGGTGAATTAAGTAGCCATTAAAAATCTTCTCAAACATTGCCGTTCGGATTCGGCGTTTAGCTTGCAGAATCCTTTCTCTTGTGCTCGGCTTTGTAAAAGGTTTGACATGATTACAAATTCAGTAAATCCTCTCCTAAAGCAGACACTAAAACTTCCTATTGAATTTGGCCAAAGTTGACTAACACACAGGCATGTTCCCATTTTTACTTTTGCAAAACTTTTGCGATTTCAAACCGGTTTGTGAACCAAATTTGAACTTAAACAGCCATGTTTTCAATTTCACTTTCGCAAAAGTTCTGTGATTTGGAGACCAAAATCCGCACAAAAAAAATTAAATTTTTCAATGTTACTCCGATATGAAAATATATCAAATTTTTTATTGCACAATGAAATGAAAAAATTGATATTTTTTAAAGGTTCATTTTGATCAAGAGGATATCAATTGATTTTTTTCCTCTGTGGGTTTCGAATCATACAAATTAAGCGAAAATGGAAACTTGTCTGATGATAGTTAGTTCAAAATATTAATAAATATGAAATAATGACTTAATAATGGGTACACGAAAAATTGTCATCAGTAGCACAATTTTTGACATCAATTTGAAACTATGGAGTATCTATTCTTCTTTTTCCCACTAACTCTCTGCATTCTTCTGTACAAATTATTATCATCTTCTTAGAAGTTTTATTTTCAATACTGAGTATTCGGTTTTGACTCTTTGGGGTTTTATATTTTTAATATCTTTGTGACACGGTGTCTTTTTTTTGTGACTCTAAAATTATCACACTATTAGTATCATTTAAATACTTGCATTAACCAACTTAAATTTCTTACTAAGCTTGTTTTAAAAATACAGTCCTTTCTAAACTAAGTAAATACATTTTATAAAAATTAATTTTTATTTTTAATAAACATATATTATTTAATTTACATTCACTAATTAAATTCGTCAAGTGTGGACACTTCACTATTGAGAAACATTGGTCTCTCACTGCATGCCTCATGTGCACGCGAATGTTGTATAATCAGAAGTCACTATATGGGTTTGCCTCTTGCTGGAACCCGTACATCAGAGTCCCTCATCCTCACCGAAAGCTTTCCGAAGTCATATATCTTCATGAGGAACCCAGCCGTATGTGGGGGTTTCCGCCTTTAAAAACCTTTAGTGAAAAACGCGAAAAACGCTAAAAAAGCCAGTTCTGCAGCTATCTTTATTTCGAACCTCTCGCATTGTTCGTTATCTTGCAAAGCGCTGAAACAGCAATAGCAGCATTGTGTCTTGTTATGTGTCCTGCCTGAATAGTTACATTTGTTATTTACATATGTTGGCAAAAGAACCAGAACAACATTTATACTTAGCTGCTTAAGCTAACCTTGAAAGTGTGTTCCATTTGAAATCCGTTTATAAATCTTCATCACGTCGTTTGGGTAAGGGTCCACCGTAGCTTTTACTTTTAACTACATATTGAATTGCATGGTAAAACTATAGGTGTTCTATTCCGCATTCCTGCTCTCTTTTGAAGTGCTTATTTTTGTCAGTAAGCATTGAAACTTTGAGGTGAGCAGTCATGCTGCGGAGAAATTTTTGATTATTATTTTATTTTTTTATTTCGTATTTCTTTATTTGTGTTTGTTTACAAAATGTCTAAGCAATATTGTCATTTATGTCGCGCTCTCTGCTCTCTTTAAAATTTAGACACTTCGCCACAGCGGAATAGAACACCTTATTATAGTTTCACCATGTTGAATTGTTTGCAAATAAATTAAAACACTAAATGTGACATGTCAAGCATCGCCAGCTGCCACATTCAGCATGTTTTCTTGTACAATTCATACATTCTTCGAATTTTCGAACTTAAAAAAGTTGATTAGTTTCAAATTGATACTTCTGCGCATCAAAATAATATTCTAAGTTTCAATGTAATACTTTCTAGGCAACAAAAAATGATAATAGTTTCTGTTTAACAACAAATTAGAAAGTCGCTATAAGATACTTTCTGTTTCCATCCCAAAATTGTTATATATCTGATCAATTCAGGTAGTCAAGTTAGAGGACAATATCGAGTGATTCTATAGGTTTTTAATTTTTCGACCCGGGCGGTACAAGTAAGCAAGAAAGCAAATTTTACTTATCAATTCAGGTTAGAAGCAACACAATGTGGCAAAGAAGCCAAAAAGTGTGTGAAGTGCTATCCATTTTTGATTACTAAATTTCTTTAGAATGAACCAATCATCTATCTACAAAGCTGTGGGAGATATGACGATTTTTCCAAATTGCGAGTGCGAGAGGGGAGTTGGCAAAAATTTTAAATAAACTTGATCTGATTGCAAGAATAAGAACCTTTATCTCTTACCATTTGATTTGTTTGTTCTTACGGACAGACAGACGAACATGCCAAAATCGACTCGAGAGTAAAAGACGCACATACACACACATATCGTATGTGCGTAGAACAAACTAGCAATGCTGAAACAACAAAGCTATCAGTGCAACAGAAACCCAACTCTTAGAAATCCCGTCGGCCTAACAAAAAAAATTAGTAATTTAGCTCACACAATCAAGAAGATTTAACAAAGAATCACAATTTGAAACAAATGACAGCGAACAGCTGACTAATATCTGAGTGAAAAGTTGTCGACGCAGCAATTTGTGCTTCTATGTTAAATCTTTTTTGGTGTCAGCCGCACACTGAAATTTTGTGGACCGAGCTGAGACCTCACAGAGAGAGCGCCATACCTTCTTCGTTGTATATTATATTAATTAAACCACTATGTATCAGGCATACTTATTGCATTCATGCAAGCCCTTCTAAAGTGTATAATAAATTCTAAACTTTAACCTAACCTGAGTAGTTGATTAGTAATTGGTATTTAGTAAATAAAGCAACTTTTGACAAACAGAACAGATCAAATGGGGTTCATAGCATTCTACTAATTAGTCAATCAATAATTCTATACAATTTTTCCGCGCGTTGCACTGGCGATGATTAAACAATGTTAGCTAATCACACACACCCTATTCATTAGTATTTGGTTAAGCTTAATTGCCAGTTTCAAAGAAAATACAAAAAGAGTTGACAACCTCATCTAAACGAGATAAAGTAGAGTTCAGGGCCTGCTTGGCATAGAAACCATTTAAATATTGGCGCATTGGTGATCTTGCCTGGCCATCCGTTCGCTAATTGGCTAAATCAATGTTCACAAAAGTGCACCATGTGTGAAGTTGATGCATTACCTAAATTGTATGCCATATCCATGTAATTTGAACAACTTTGGCTGTTTGTCTTTAAGACTCTTTTAGAGGGTGTGGCCAGGGTTGGGTATTTTTTGGGTGAGGGTTTGTACATTCAGTTTGTAAGTGCTTTTGCCGCCTTTTGCTAATTTGTTAAGTTTTTTTTATGCTTCTGTGTTTTATGACTCGCTCGCCAATGCCATCGAATTGTGGCGCCTTTTTTTTTTTTGCTGACACCGCCAACCACCGCCTCCAACGCCTACAACAACAACCACCACAACAACTGTCAACTACTTAAATATCAGCTATATCCGAGTGTAAGCAAGCAACAATCAGCGGGCTAAATATGCACAAGAACAACAACAAACAAGACAACATCAGCGCTTCAAGCAAATAAACACACTGTCCGACATAACATTGCTTATAACCCAGGCACACACCCCAGCCAAAGAAATCTTCCGAATCCCTCGCTCTCTGCCCCGCTTCATCCTCCTTGTAGAGGGGGAGGGATGTTGTAATATACTGAATCTCCTGCAGTTTCACCATCGGCTTACGAGCCCATCCCCGGCTGGGTTGATAATCTGAATGGGCCTACGGGTCTGATGGTGGGCGCCGGTAAGGGTGTCATACGCTCCATGCTCATTGACACGCGTCACAAATCGGAGGCCATTCCCGTGGACTATGCCATCAATGGCCTGTGCGTTATACCCTATCAATTCAATCAGCACCGCGTGCGTCCCGACGAGGTGCCCGTCTACAATATCACCTGTGCCGAGCACCGCAAGATGCAGTGGGGCGAGGTCATTGAATTGAGTAAGAAGATTGGCTACCAATATCCCATGGAGGCGGGTCTCTGGTATCCGGATGGATGTATAACCACCAACAAATTGCATCATAACATCAATGTGGTGCTCTTCCATTGGCTGCCCGCCTACATGATAGACTTTATACTCTTCCTGCTGGGCCAGAAACGCTTGTAAGTGGGCAAGAAGGAATATTGAGGCAGCTCGAGCTTATCATTCTCCTTCGCCTAGCATGATACGTGTGCAGACGCGCATCTCGGTGGGTCTGGAGGTGTTGCAGTTCTTTACCATGCGTGCCTGGTATTTCAAATCCGATGCCTACGCTTCGCTGTGGGATATGCTCAACGAGAAGGACAAGAAAAAGTAGGTAGAACCCAGAGAGCGAGGCAAACAAATGTAATGTGAAACGTACAAAACAGCTTCAACATGGACATGGATCCCGAGGAGACTATACCCATGTATATTGAATCTTGTGTACAGGGTGGGCGTCAATATCTTATGAAGGAATCACCCGACTCTCTGCCCCGAGCACGTCTTCAGCTGAAGCTGTAAGAGAACTGATCTGCCCCGATTTCCCGATATACGAATTCCATATTGATTTCTTAATTCTAGCATGTATATCTTGGATCGTACGTGTAAGATCCTAATTGTGGGTTCCCTAAGCTATTGGACCTATGGTTTGGTCACACGTCTAATGGGACTTTAAATGAACAGAAAGGAAATGATGGCGCGCAGCTTCAAATGTTTTTTGCTTTGATTCGCTTATGGGTACAAATGTGGTTACTTTTTCAATTTAAGTGTAATTTTATGTTTGAATAAAATTAAATCTCGGTTCGAAGTGTTTTTAATGTGTGTAACAAAGTGTTCAGTGTTGAAAGCAAAAGAGGAAAAAGAGGAGACACCTGACAACAACACAAACAAAGATACACCAAAAATATATATACAAATACTTGGGTAGCCTTCAAAAGTTTTGGCTCTTAATAACCTTAAAAAACCATACTTACTACTTGTTTAAGCTCTTATGGGAATTGAGGCCATCAATAAGATGACACAATTTTTGTGTTTTCAATCAACATTATTTTCCAAATTCCAAATTTTCCAAATATTTTCCAAAACATCGAATTCGTTCGGATTTTTTGTCCTTTTTCCATGATTAAACCTTGTCGCAGGGGCCGAACACATTTTGATATTCACACGGAACGTATGCCGAAGCTGGTGCCAAGAGAGCAAACAGCTTTTCAGTCGCTGGCCAGCGGTTGATGAAGTAGGCACTTCCCACTAGAACCAAAAGCACGTAAAAAATATCGCTAGCGATACTAACGCAAAACATCTACGTGCAAAACTATCGAGAAAACACTCGCAAACGATCCGCAAATTAATCACCTGTCGCTTAGTTTGTGGCAGAGAAAGTTTCGTTCTCGATAGCTCGCAAAAGATTCGTTTGCAAGCCTTTTTCGTTTGTTTTTGCGAGCCTTTTTCGATACCTTTCGCGACTTACTTTACCAATCGATTGCGAGCCTTTTTCGATACAACAGTATCGGTTGTTCGTTTTTCGTCAACATCATTTTTCTCCCTATTCACATATCATATTCAAGCTCGAATGCGCTAATTTGACGATACCTTCGCCTGTTGTATCACTTTTAAGCACGAATGCGATAGTTTTACGATACTCTCGCTTGACGTTCGCTTCGTGGTGCAGTGCAATACACTCTAACTTTTGTTGACAAACCTTCATCCGCAAAATAATGTTGTTCCGCCTTAGTAAAAAGCGACATCGAATTTCAATCGAATTTTTAAAAGAACAACGAACTATCAAAACGACATAATCAGGCGTGTTCCCATTTTCGATTTCATTCAAATCAGGCGGAATGCGAATTATCAGGGGTGCCACAGAATTCACTAGCGATTTGGCTTCTAGCGATTTGCCAAATCGCTGGAATATTTTCGCCATGCCACAGAACTTCGAGCGATTTCATTTTTTAAGCATGTTCACAAACCCTTTCGAACTTGGCTGCGTAGGGTAAACAGCCCGCAAGTGCAAATTAGATTAAGCCTTCTTATGCGTTTTTTATTAATATTTTGAAATGAAGCAGATTGGTTAGTTCTTTTTTAAACAAAACAAACTTATTTTTGTTTAACTGAGTTAAATTTTTCTTTTTCCCACACAAAAAAATGCAAATTTTCCGCCCGCCAAATCAGACGATATACGTAGGCAAGATTATATTGTTAAATGATACTGTACTCAAAAGTAACATTGGGCCACGCATTATTCAATTCAAGCAACCGGAGGAAAGGTTGGCCAGACTTAAAGTCAGTTCTTTCCAGGCTGCAGCCGCAACTTCCCTGTCGCCCATTGTGAAATTGAAGGCTAAGCCCTTATGCTCCTTCATAAAAGCCAAGCTAATTTCGCTCCGGACATCTGTTCGATGCTTTTTCCATTATAATTTATTTTAATTATAACAATTTCGGAATAATAATAAAATTTACCAACATTTGAGCGGCTTCTCGTCATTACTTTGGCGTCGGCGTTGCCACTATATTCAACTCAGATTGGCAGCAATCGATTTACAAATTGAGCAATAATTATGCAAAAGGTAGTTAATCTATTTTTTTTATCTTTGTTTCAACACAAAAATCGCTATTGTATTACCTTTAAAACGAAGTTCGATTAATTTCGAAATTCAAATGTTAAAAGGTGGCACCACTAAAATACTAGCGATTTGGTGCGTGCCAGTGAATGACAAATTTAACTAGCGATTTAACTAGCGATTTTACTAGCGATTTAGTAAAATGCTTATTTAATAAACTTAACATATTAAATGTTTAATTTTTTTGATGTAGATTATTCACAAATTGAACACACTTCAAGAATCTACAAGGCTTATTTTAATCAAAAACAAATTCAGTGCGTATTTAAGCAAATCGCCGACTCATGATTGCGCGATTTGCAAATCACTCGAAAACAGGCTCTGTGGCAGGGCGAAATCAAATTCGAGCGAATTTAGAGCGAAAGTGATTTCTGTGGCACCCCTGTATTAAATGTTTCCTTTTACGGCTTAAAAAAAAGCAAACTTCATTGTCTTAATTCGACTGTGTGGCAAATCGTTTCAACAATTTATTTTAATATTTCATTAAAAACTTCAACTTGGAACTTTTGGCGATTTCGATTCACCTAATTCGAATACGACAACGAAGTTCAAGTAGGACGGCATGATGTTAAGACTGGTTCGTTCAGCGATTGGTTTTGTTCAATTCTGGCAAAATAATGGCTATTTCTTGACAGTCAAACATTCCAGTAAACTAACAACGGTTTGCTGGTGAAATTAATTCCCAGGAACATTTTCTAAAAATCATCACAAAATTTAATTCTTGAATAAGAGAGCTCACAGTTACCAAGGTTTTAAGGAGCAAAACTTAAAAGGCAACCCATGTACAATACTTACTACTTTCATACCCCTACCAAACAGTGATCTAAATCGGCAAACCGTTTCCGTCGATTTGCCCAGCTGATCTTCTTTCTCTCCCTACCAAAATTATATGCTTAACCAACATTATGGAATACCTTTTTAATGTAAGAACTCACCTAATCATATCCTCACCTACCTCACTGTTCACACACACACACACATACACACATTCACACTGATATTACATTGTACATGGCTAAGGTGGTGACCATCATCATGGGCAGGGCTATGTGGGTATGTAGAGTCAATCATATTCCATTTCTCTGTATACCCTTCTCCACTAATCTTTGTTATTCTTTTCCCTAGTCTCGCCCGCTGCGTATGAACCTCTTCCAGGTTGGGTGGATAATCTGAATGGTCCCACTGGTCTTATGATTGGTTGCGGCAAAGGTGTCATTCGTTCTGTTTTGGTTAATCAGAAGAATAAAGCCGAAGTTATACCCGTGGATTATGCCATCAATGGCTTACTTGTGATACCCTACGAATTCAATAAACAAGCCCAGCGACCCGTTGAAGTGCCTGTCTATAATATCACCAATGCGGATCACCGGAAAATGGCCATGGGCACTGTGGTGGAGATGAGCAAGCGTATTAATCAGCAAGTACCTTTTAATGCGGGTCTCTGGTATCCAGATCCTTGTGTTACCACCAATGTGTACTATCACAAGTTCAATGTGGCTATGTTCCATTGGTTGCCTGCCTATTTGTTGGATTTCCTAATGCTTATTTTAGGTCAAAAGAGATTGTAAGTGATTAATCTTCTACCTGAGTTGAGTTGACATAATTAATTTCATCTCATCTATTTTAGCATGTTGCGTGTACAGGAGAAGATCTCCACAGGTCTGGGTGTGTTGCAGTTCTTTACTTTGAGTGCTTGGTGCTTCCGTTCGGAAAATTATGCTTCACTGTGGAATAAACTGAGTGCAGAGGATAAGAAGATGTAAGTAAAATGAGCTTTAAGTCAAACAATTAGTTTACCTTTCTTGCTTTTCTTTTTAAAGCTTCAACATGGACATGGATGTAAAAGAAACCGAGGAGGAGTATATGATAAACTGTGCCAAGGGTGCACGAGAGTTTATACTTAAGGAAAAGGAAGAAGATATACCCAAGGCACGTCTGCATATGAAAATGTAAGTGGAAAGTTAATAAATTCCGAGGAAATATTTCTGTGGTTTTAAAAATTAATTCTGCAAAGCAGCTGGCTAACGTGAGCGGCAAAGTAAATGTGGTTGACTGCCACCATTTTTAAAAACTCCATAAATAAATCCTTTACTAAATAACTATCCACCTTTTTTTACAGCCAATGGATTGTGGATGTGGTATGCAAAACTCTTATTGTGGGCCTCTTCTTCTACTACCTCTTGAAATGGTCTGGAATTCTGGCTTCAGTTTGAATCTTTGAAGATTCATTTCATTGTTGATTTTGTTGGTCGCAGGCATTTACTTAGTCATGTAGTATAGTTAGTTCTAGTTGTAGTAGCAAAGGTTCCAAATAAAATATATACATTTCTAGGTTGTTGTTTACTCAACTGATCTGTCATGTTGTTTTGGTCTAGCCCTTTAATCTTCCATCATTGTGTATTTAATTTAAACTCTATTCTGCTTGTGCAGTCACCCCGGCTTTAGCGGAACCTCTCCCAGGTTGGGTGGACAACATGAATGGTCCCACGGGTGTGTTAATTGGCGCCGGTAAAGGTGTTATACGTTCCATGATTGTCAATGGAGAGCTCAAATCGGAGGTGATACCCGTGGATATAGCCATTAATGGATTGATTTTGATACCATATCATCATAGTCTAGTGGAAAGCAGGTACAACATGAAGTGATTGAATTAACGAACACTAATCTATTTATGTTTGTTAGACCCTTACAGATTCCTGTTTATAATCTAACCGTTGAAGAGGCCAAGAAGCGCACATGGAAATGGGTTATGGATGTGGGACGAGATTTGGGCATAAAATATCCCTTTGAAGTGGGTCTCTGGTATCCTGATGGCAATATGACCACCAACAAGTTCTATCACACTTTGTGCTGCCTTCTGTTTATGTGGTTACCTGCCTATCTAATTGATTTTTTGCTCCTACTCTTTGGTCAACGTCGCTTGTGAGTGTTACTCGGGGAATCATTTAAAGGATTGACTATATCACCTTTTTTACTCTGTGCCTAGTATGGTTCGTGTTCAAACTAAAATCTCGGTGGGATTGGAGGTACTACAGTTCTTTACCACCCGCAGTTGGGACTTTAAATCCACACATTTTCAGCAAATATTCAAAGAAATATCGAAAGAGGATCGGAAAATGTGGGTAGATTGATACAGAAATTTCACTATTTTCAATGTTACTATTTGACAGCTTCAAGATCAACACAGATGATGTGGACGATTACGAGTACATGAAAACAAGCATTTTGGGTGGTCGTCAATATGTGATGAAGGAACCAATGACCTCTTTACCCAAGGCACGCATTCAATTGAGATTGTAGGTATCCTATGGAAAGTGTGCCAGCCGTGAAGTCTAAACTTTTCCATATTTTCCAGCATGTATGTACTGGATCGCATTAGTAAGACACTTATATTGGTCGGCCTCTTCTATTGGATGTCAAACAAGCTGGGACTAATGGATCTTGTACGATATGGCTTGGAAACAGTCAATAAATGATATGAGATGTGGTGTATGCTATGACAATAAATTGGGTCGGTCTTCCACTTTTAGAATTAGTTTAGATTTACTTGACTAATTAAAGGTCTATCAGGGTCAATGTATACGCTAAATTAAATGCATCTACAGTACGAATGGTACAAAGTGTTGTTTAATCTTTTGAGGTTGGGATTTAGCTGTAAGCTGAAGATATTTGGAAACTAGAAAAATGTTATAATTAGTTTAGATTTTCATCAAGATTTAATGGTTGACAATTGTTGACGGGTAAATAGAATATGGATAATCTTTCCAAAAATCACGAAATTTTCGAAATGTTATATATTTAGATTGTCATAAAGGAAATATTTTTGTGGGAAAAAAACAAGTAGTTTTAGAAGATATTAAAAACACCTCAAAATTGTCATTTGTGGTAAATGAGGTTGGATCTGCAGGGCACAAAAAAAATGTATTATGAGCGTAGATCAGTGGCGTATAGCGTGTGCTTATGCCGCCCGGGGCGATAGTCAACTTTCCCTTGAATCGTTCTATATTTTAAACTTTTTTCTAAAGTTCAGTTATTCTTATTCTTTGCATTAAAAACTTCTCTGTAACATAAAGGACGAACGCAGGATTTTGATTAGGGATGACGAAGACGAGGAGTATTATTTTACTAATAAGTACTAAAGAAATTTTTTCGAAAGTGTGAGTCCAAATCGTTTTTTACATACCTCCTTAACCAAAATTTAAAAAAAATGTACTTCGATGTACCGAAACAAAAATTATTTCGAGGTCGAACATAGTTTTCTGGTTTGATGGCAAATGCGTTTCGAATTTAGTTTTTTACTCCAAAATTACTTTCTTTGTAGTCTGCCTGCAGAGGTTTTTACTGGTGGCTGATATTATTGGACGAGTTGGCCGAAGATTTTTGGAAAAAAAGATTAAATTGGCTCAAACTGTGGAAGTCAATCCATTCGATCCCAGTGGCAAAGATGCTTAAGTTTAGAAAGAGTACATGAGATTTTCCTGCTCATTGTGCGCCATTATGACCTAAGAAATTGAAAGTTGTCTAGTGTGTTTTTTAACTCCTTTAACAAGGGATTAAATAACTCATTCTGGATTGCTTAATATATTTTTCCACATTGGATTTAATGCTGTGGAGGGCATCCTGAAGCTATGAGAGAGTACAAAAACAGAACAACTTTTTCAACAGAGAAGATAGAAAACTTTCCATATGTATTTTTAGTCGCTGAATTTAAATAAATTGTCCGTTTACCCCCAGCACGAGATATTCGCAAAAGCGTGTGTTGAGCGAGGTTTGTTTACATTTGTAGGTCCTGTGACCACATTAAGAACCTTTTCCAACGAAATTTGTTTTAATGTAAGTTGCATTAAATGACGTTACAGAAAAACCGAACACGAAGTTTTGATTTTGCTCATAAGAAAGAAATTTTTGCATATTAATATGGAAAATGTGGTCATTTTTTGATAAAATCGCGATTTTTTAAAATTATTGTTCAGTTGACACAACTTTTGTTTCATACTACAAATCTGCGCCCCTCTGTAAACGCCCTTGATAACATAATCAATATATTGGAAGGGCTTGATAGGAAGAAGCAGGATGAAATAGTGGAAGATATGGAATCCCCAACATCTTTGATTAAAGAACGCCGAAACCAAACAGCAAAGTTTGAGATGCTTTTCATGGCTAGATTACTTCACAGCTGCCGAATAGCTGGTGAAGGGGACCAGATTCTAAAGAAAGAAAAAAAACTTTTTTTATTAGATGTTTCTAGGCAGAAACCCCACGACCTCACGCACAGCAGACCAGCACACTAACTGCTGAGCCACACCCAGCCATAGCAACTAAAAGATGTAAGTCAACGATCCAAAAAATCGCAAAATTTTCAAAATATTGTAATAAGTTTTGATTATTATGAAGATGGGTAAATAGACGGATGGTAAAAGTCCACAAAATCACGAAATTTGCTTAATTTAAAATTGAGTTTAGAATATCCAGATTATTTGATAGAGTGCAAATGAAATGTAAGCTACATTTTTTTGTTTTGTGTTTAAAATACTTAAAAAAAGCGTAACAAAATAGCTTAGTTTTTATTTACTAAAGCAGATATTTATACTCTGTCGAAGATTAGCGATGGCAACTACCAACTAGTTTAGATATTTTATTCGGGCTATAACTTTTTTTTGACTGGAATCAGAAATGGTAGAGTAGAGAAATAAAGCAAGAAGTGCAGAATTCATAAAAGGTAGCGTAACATAAAAGGTCAAACGTCAAAGACCAGGAATTTTTGGAAACTGTAGAAAAAAATGTTTGAAGGAAAAGGATAACTTTAGGCAAAAACATCCAGCTTATAGAAGGTGTGAACACGAATCTGTTATGGAATATAGGGCATCACGTTTTGGTTTTTTTTTTCTTTATTTGAGCTTAAAGTTGCTTTAAATAACTATTTTGACTCTTTTTTGGCGCGCTTTGTGCGAAATTCATCATTGTATACTACCATTACTTAGCTTTAAAAACACGCATCTAAAGCAGTTCTACGATTATTTTAAGCGAAGATATACCATTTTGGATACATTGTCTACTGCCCAAAGGTATGCAATGTAAAAACAATACAAAAGGCTAGTCATTTGTATTGATTTCTAATAAACATTTTTCAACAACATCCATTGCATACTTATGGGCAGTACAAAATGTTGTCATTTCTAACACACATATTCAAAATGGTTTATCTTCGCTTTAAAAAATCGTAGAATTGTTGGGGAGAATTTATTTTTAAGAAATAGTACTTTACAATCATATTAGGGACCGATTTCACATCTTCTACATAGAGCTATCCATATACTAACAAATAACAGAGTAAATTGTAAGCTTATCTGACAAATAACAGCTTTCTAGAAGAACAGAAATCAGCCCTAAGTGAGGGTTCCCACAAAACGTATCTAAAAAGGATTTAAGTAGGCATTTTAAATTAGTTTAAGAATCAAATTACCAAAAAAAAATCAGACTTGATGGAAAAATTTAAAAAAAAAATAGACTCGAAAATCATATAAAATCACCAACACCCCTTCAATAAATTGTTAAAAGTTTAATTTTTTTGCTAACTGTGTAAAGAATGTGGATCATTTGAGTATGGATAGACGTATCAAAAAGCTTGAAAAATGATACCCTTAGAAAATAAATTTAGACGATGGTCCACGAACCGAACCTAGCAATTTTGGACGGGCTAAACCCTCCGGACCGAACCTTCTGCAGATATTAGAGGTTAGCTGCCTTGATATGAATCAAATTTTCAGTGACAGTCTTACTATTTCCAAACCTTTTAGTTTAACATTTAGTTTAGTTTTAGTTTATTTCGTTTGCTCTTCCTAATGCTACAAAAATTTCTTAAATTTGTGCATTAGTCAAAATTCTTAAAATAAATAATTATTATAACCTATCTTAAAAGCTAACAATAATTTACTTAAGTATTAAAGATTTGTGTTTATTTATTTACTTATTAATGCACTTTTAATTTAAGCTACAGTTTGAGATGTACTAGAGGGTCTATAGTTGTGCCTTGCTTGATTGCAATAGGTTGATGTTTAATTTACAATATTTATGCCAGCCGCCCAAAAGGCTGCTATACAAAATGACAGCTTGCTGCTTTGCCATTGATCGTTTTACCCTCCAACACGATAGCCCGATAACCGTTTTCTCACGATCAGCGGCCAAGTTACGCGGGCTCGAGTCACTCGCAACTTATTCAGTTGGTCTTTAGATATTTCGGACTGCAGTCGACCCAGCGGAAGCGGAAGAAAAAGTAAAGTGTTTGCCGTTTTTATTTAAAAAATTGTGTTATTCTTAAAAAGTTTTCAAAGTATTTGTGTTTAAAAAAAGTTTCCAAACTTTTGAATGATTCATCATCGTCGCACAAATTATGCAAATGATTTAAAGATGATGCGGCATCACTTAATCTCAATCAATAACCCATGAATGAGTGTTTAAATTTCTAAAAGCGGTTACGGTTTTAGTGAATCATCTGGTGTAATGCAGAAAAAATGAAATGAGTAAAACCGCAGTGGCAAAGATCAGCTTCAACCCACACGACAGCAATAAAACAAAAACACGTTTTAAAACATTCAACGTCAAGGTTAAAAAACTGCAGAAAAAGCGCGCCGCAGGCACTTGCAAAAAGTAGAAACTCCTTTGTTTTAGTGACGTTTAAAATTGATTGAATTGCATTTTGACTAATGATAAAAGGTTTTGCTCTAAGCCAACTTGTGACATCATTTCTAAAAAGTTTTGCCAGTGGGCAGAGACAATTATGAAACCGTCTACCCACTTGTGGCTGACTTCCTTAAAAGGCAGCTGGTGTCAGTGTCTTGTTTTGTATTTATAAATAAAAAAATAAAAATAAAACAGAATTGTGATTGCATTTTTATCAAGTCCACAAATTCTTGGAGACGCGACAGTAAGCTGAGCCCTTGTTTACCCAATTGAATTTCTGCTGATTTGCATGGACTTAAGGCAGACAGTGTTTCCGCTCTTCCTCCTCCCCTCACCCAGCCAAATTTGCATTTTTATTATTACTCAATTACGGATAAATAATATGCTGATTAGACTATTTGTGGATAGCCAGTCCTAGGTATCTTTTCTTTGGCTCTATTCGCTTAGGCTCCGCCCCAAATGCTTATTTAATTTTTTTTTTGGTTTTTGTTTTGTCGAATCCAAAAGCCGCACAAAGGCGTAGAGCGTTTAATAAAAAAGAGGGAATTTGTTGATGTAATTGTGTTAATTGCTCATACGTCATCATGATTTAAATCAATTGGTATTGCTTCCATATCCATTCCCCCGCTGCAGTTCAACAGCAATGTGATTAATTGTAATTAAATTATTCTAAATTTTTGAACAAAGTGCCGGGGCGCTGACTCGTGTGTGCCCGGTCGTGCTGACCCTTCCCCCAGTCTCAGCCACAGCCTACACGCTACACGATCTCTTGTTTTGTTATTGTTAGAGCGTTGTGCTCTATATGTAGGCCAGTCAATTGTTTATGAAGTGCACAGAGTGTATATAAGTGAAATAATATATATATATAGAGCATGTACAAAATGTAGCCACTTTAGTTCAACACATGCTAGTATGTGCGTGTTTGTGTGTGTGCATAGTCTGTATTGTGTTTCCAGCCAAACATTTCTTTTTTTTTGCGGATGCTTCTACAGAGTCAGTTCAGCATGAAGTCATGCTTATCCCCAGCCCACATCCATCTTAATTATGACTTTTTTATGATGACAATTTCGACAGAGTTGAAGTTACCAAAAATAAGAAGAAAAACACTAATTGTAGACTGCTCATTATGAAGAATGGAAGCTTGTTCCCTGTTGGTAGTCCTAAGCTTAGTTGGATTTATAAAAACTGTTTTTTACTCTGTACCAAAGGTACACAGAGTATATTAAGTTTGTGTGAAAGTATGTAACCGTGAGAAAGAATCTTTTCCGATCTTATAAAGTATAAGTATTCTTGATCAGCATTAATAGCCGAGTCGATATAGTTATGTCCGTCTGTCTGTCTGCCCGTCCGGAGATGTAAAGAGATAGAGGTTTGACATATATGAGAAAAATACTTCTTTTACTTGCAAGCAGATCAAGTTAGTTTTTAATTTTGATCATTATTCATTGAACAAAACTTAGCGTTGAGTATATTCAGTTTATACCGACAAAAGCAGCAAGCGGTTGAGCTAGAGTTTTTGATCGAACGTTTGAGTGTTCTATCGAACAAAACTCAGCGTAGACCGGTCAACCGGCCTTTTCTCTCTCTCTCTTTTCATTATCTTTCAGCAGCGCGGTTTCAGCCTATGCCAGTAAACGACAGCAAGGTCAAAAAGTGAGAGTGTACTAGTGTGCGAAAATAAAGCGCCGCGAAACAGCTTCGGTTTGACTGCATCGAAGCTACGATCTTCTAATATCTAGACAGTACGTTTGCTCAGTCGAACCAAGTTTAGTTTCAGACTGCAACCGTCTTCGTCACGAACTCGAACCGTCTGAACCCTGTCTCACTCCAACCCATTAGCCATGCTTTGGCGCAAACCATATACAACCGCGACTGAGCAAGACATGGCGAGGATCGTAGCTGATAGCGAAGAGGGACTGTGCAAAGCTGCTATCTACTTCTCTCATCTGTGTCGAAGGCTAGCTAGCGACTAAAGGCCTGTTTACTTCTTTGGCCTCAGCTTCGGCATGCCTTCGGATCGTGTAAATAGTGAAATCTTTTAGGCCTTTGGGGGCATTCGGTGACAATCGCTGGTTTATTCATACGGGGTGATTCTTGCTCACTCTAATCAATCGTTGTTAAGCCAAATGAACAAAACACCCTAGGATGATTATAATTAGAGTGCCAACAATATGATTGAATAAAACTCAACGGCGAACATGTTGTAAATGATAGTTTGATTCATAGAGCGCAAAGCCAGTATATTCAGGTGTTGATAAATCTAGAGCGTTTTGGAATGAACGAAACCGTTCTTTGAGGGGTAGCACCCGTAACGGCATGAGCAGCACTTTTCAAAAATTTATCGTTACTTTGACATTTTCAACATACTTGATTACAAGTAAAAATTAATTAATAGACAAACTTTGGGGTAGACAGTTTACAAATTGATGAGTCACATTTGCATCTCAGTTGAGCAAAAAAAAGCTTTTAATTTTTTTAAATTTAGATTCTCCTTGATTTGTCTTGATCCTTAACCTTTTTGTGTCTACAAGTACTTTTAAATGATCCATCTGACTCTTGGTCTTCTGTCTAAAAGTTGTACTGTTAACATTTTTGGTTCAATTAATCACGAACTCCAAGGGTCTTATCGTTTCAGCTTTCAATTGGACAGCGTTAACCCTAACGGAAGTTATCATTATTATATTGTGTCGTTTCCCACAAAGAAAAAAAAAGAGATCCATTAAATTCCATTTAAGATGAATAGTTTTTTCATATCCTTTGGACGATTTTCAGATAAATTGGATGGAAATCAAAGATCAATCTTACATTAAATGTATATTATTATGTATTTTATTTTAGCTTCCAGTCCGTGATATTCCGAAAATATCGAATGGATCACCAACAAATATTCTATTGTTTCTGTGCAGTACAACTATCCGTTCGACTTTCAAAATAGTTCATTTAAAAGACAAATTCGTAGTCATTATGTAGTTCTTTGGGCTCACTTTCAGATATTTGCAAAATGACCCTTGAAAGCGTCATCGTGGCTGGTGATAGAAATTTTTGATTTGATTCTCAAGTTTCAAGAACTCAAGAATCTCAAGAACTTTTCACCCTCTTGTGATCGGTTTGCAAATGTTTGTTTGTGGTCCAAAGCCGCAGCCTTCAAAGAAAACATGCTGATTTGATTCCACTAAATTCTGAAACATTTTCTTTCGAAATATGTAGCTTCATCTATTCAACCAAGCTATAATCTCTATTCTTAAATTCAAAAGAATCCGGTTCGGCGCAAAACAAATTAAGCTTATCCCCAATTTATTGTTTGGGAAAGAAGTGTTATTTGAAACAACGACAACGGAAGCAAGTAATCCACTTTGAATTATTCAGCGAGCAACTTATTTATCACTACTTCCTAAAATGTAATAGAATCATCTCAAGAAAGTCTAGTAATGAAGCATTCTGACGTTCAAAATTAAAGATGCTAAATTATTTACTTGGTACCGTTTTTACATGATTCTAGTAGGGAATTCCAGATTTAATTTAGGACTAAAACTTAATTAATAAAAGTAAAAATAAACAAAGAACTAATGAAGAAATAATCAAGAGGAAGTAGTTTGTGGGTTGATAAAAAATAAAAGTTTGAGATTTAATTTTTTTTAAGAGCATTTTTCTTATTTTGATTTTCAGTTTGGGTACCAAAATTTATAGTGCTTAGGGCCGACTTCACCTCTCCTACATAGCACATAAACTAACTAGAAGATTTGAATTCGGCCCTTAATGTGTTTTTTTTCTATTTTCAGTAATATTCCCGTAGGATGTAGGATTAGTAGGATGATTGCTTTATTAATTAGTTAACCTTCGACCTCTGTACTTATTCAAGAATTAAGAAGAAGTTACTAAAAATCACCTAAGTGCTCTGCTTATCGACTTAGCTTTTTATTAAGTTGCAGTGCTTTCTAATTTAGTTGAACATCCACTGAACCACCCTCGTATTTGTTCACTTTTAATAGAAAAAACTCAACTTTATTTCTGTTTTCTTTGGACTCTTGCAAGCGATTTGTTTGGAGTGCATAAAAATTGCCATAAATTAAGTAAACAAAATACTTTCGTTTGATAATAAACGAACAAATTTGTGTATATGCCAGCGAATTGAAAAATTCCAACTACAAGATCTTCGTCTGCTACTCAAATGTCTCACGATCTCGATGCCCGAAATTTCCAGCCAACAACAATTTCGGGTCACGCCTCTAAGACACTTCGTCACGTATTTTGTAAATAAAGTAAGAAAAATAAAAATGCTGACAA
This sequence comes from Lordiphosa stackelbergi, assembly GCA_018904235.1. Lineage (NCBI taxonomy): Eukaryota > Metazoa > Arthropoda > Insecta > Diptera > Drosophilidae > Lordiphosa > Lordiphosa stackelbergi. Next base: position 45,879 of record JAEIFU010000822.1, on the reverse strand, counting down.
CCATTAAACTTTATGCCATATCCAAGTGAATAAACTTGTCAAACATAAAAATAGTTTTGCAGAAACTTCCGTTAAGCAATTTTGTGGATTTTCAACTGCAACCGAGATTAGCAAAACTTGTTGAACGGGTTGGACCAGCTTTGGGAGTTGCATTCTCCGGAAATTGCAGTTTTGAGCCGGCAAACGGTGAGAGGAAGAACAGAGAACCTGCTGCCTTCGCAGCTGTGCAATTAGAATTACGCCACTTTTTGGTATTTGTTTGTCAAAGCTTAGGCACACAATCAACTTGTTTGTCAATTGCTTTGGCAAATATGTTGAGGTACACCACAGTGTCTTCTGGGCAATTAATGAAGGTGATTGTGCGTTTTGTTCAAACTTGGAGCCCTCTAATTATCTTATCTTCGTGTCAACTTCCCAGGGGGCCATTTACAATCGGATAACATTAGCCACTTATAAAATATCCACGGATTACTAATCGAAACTTAATTCTCAGCTATTGATAGACAAGTTTTTTTTTTACTTTTGGAAAACAGCTGCAAAATATTCAAATTAGTTGAGTCTTCTGTGTGATTAGCCGATTTCTCACACATTTCACATATCAAAACAGACAGGCGAACAAAGAGCCAGACTTGAAGTAAAGAAGAAACATAGAAAGAGCCGCCTTTAAATTTACCAAAAGCCGCCAATAAATTCAGCACCTCTCAACATAGGCCCCCAAGGCTGGAGATGGCCAAAAATTGTATATAAAATTCAAAGCATAAAGCGTAACAAATTGATTGCTAATTGATATTGATATGTCGATTATTTTATGATTATTCTTTATGATCGTTAAAATTTCTGGAATCATAAGACGTTTGTCGGTTTCAGAAGCTAAATCCAAAACCTGATTCAAATGGCAGCAGCAGCCACTCCCACGCTTTAAATGAAGTTCAATTGTAGAGCTCTCCGCCCTGACTCCTCTGGCCCGTTTTGACCTTCCTGCGGTTGAGTTTTGTTATAATTTAATCACTACATGCGTACCACAAAAACCACTTAAAGACGCTTTCTTTAATTAACCCACAAGCAGATTGGAACGAGTTGTGGGGGGCCCATCTACAGTCTATTGTCTGCCATGAAGAAGAAGCTTGAGAAAAATCAGCGTACCATGAAGCATTTGTCAAATAGTTGTGTGTGGGTCAGTATAGGCTTTTTAAAGTTGGAAGTGATGTTTCAAGGCCATCTCAGTTTTTCAGTAACTAAGAAAATAAATCTAAGCAAGCGGCTGGTTAAAACAATGCGGGCTTAGGCCATAACAAAAATATTACTTATACGCAGTGTGCAAATAGAGCTTTTTTGTGGAGTACAAAATTAGGCTGTCAATCATCTGGTTAGAGTGTTCTTCTTCTTAAGTAGTTTAACGGACTCTGACACTGCGAGTGGTTTTCCCAGAGTGAACAGGGTTTTTGATGTGAAACATCTTTAATTTCTGTACGGAAGATTTTAGTAGGAGTTAAATTTGATTTCAGCGTCACGTGACGCTGTGAAAGAAATGGGAAAGATGTGAATAGAGGGCATCAGTGACTAAACAGTGACAAAACATTGACTAATCAGTGACTAAACAGTAACTAAACAGTGACTGAACAGTGACTAAACCGTCACTTAACAGTGACTAAACAGTGACTAAACAGTGACTAAACATTGAAAAGTGACTAAACAGTGACAAAACATTGACTAATCAGTGACTAAACAGTAACTAAACAGTGACTGAACAGTGACTAAACCGTCACTTAACAGTGACTGAACAGTGAATAAACCGTGACCTAACAGTGACTAAACAGTGGCTAAACATTGACTAATCAGTGACTAAACAGTGACTGAACAGTTTTCACAGTGTTTTTACAGTAAACCAACGGTGCTTATTAGGGAGTTATTTGGTACTTGAACTCCCTTTTAGTTTTCTTCTTTTGAAAGAGTGCCCTTTCTGATAGAGAGTGCTTGTGATTTTGAAATTAAGCCTCTAAATTTAGCATCATGTTTTACATCAAAGCCTTGTGAGTGTTAACTACACTTACACCTTTTTTTTTATTCATCTGTCAATAAGGGCAAAAATTGAGTACAAATATTGGTGATATAAAAACCTTATACAAAATAATACTTTTGGGAAGTCGAAAGCTCAAATTAAAAAAAAAAGATGAAATTGTAGTAGTTACAACGGGGGTAAAACCCCTAAAAATCGGAGGTTAACAAAAATTTCGGTCACGGAGCGGGTTCAGAAGGTCGCTGAACCAAGGTTCAGGTTCGAACCGGGGTTCAGGAATAATTTTGTTTTATCACTAATTCGGACAGCATTAAATTGGAAATATCTTCAAAATTTTAATCATTAAGGGCGCGCGCACACATGTGGCTGAATGATGAACTGACGGCAGAAATTAAGACTGACCTTGACAAATACACGCACTGGTTTGATCTTTAAAATTCAGTTGTAAGCTCAACACTGCGGAATCAATCAAGCATGTTTGTTTATTTCGGCGTGCTGACCTACTTAAATATCATGGTCAGCCATCAGTTTATCTTTCAGTTGCAAGTGTGCGCGCCCAAATGGAAGTTAAGAGTCTTTTCTATATAATATTAGAGTATTTCAGTAAACTTTTATTAATTCTGGCTCTTTGGCTGGAAACTTGTACCTCAGGAAGAGCTAATACATAAGAAATTTTAAAACAATCTTTAAATTTTGAGAAAAAAAATCAATGAAGTCATTCACCGGTTTGATATTTGTCACATCATTATTATTTCCTTGCTACGAAAGATTCAGTTTCATCGAAAGATGAACATGGTGCAGAATCATGGATGTTTTTATTTATTAGTTCCTTTTGTCGATTGTACAATTCAGCAATACGATTATTTGGAAACTATTTTTGTTCTAAGTCAAAAATATGTGGTTTCTTGGATTCCAAGATTCAGTTGTAGAGATTGGGCTTGAATTTAAAATGTGAGAACGGTTTTCTAAGCACCTTGTAAATATGTAGGAATATTTAAACTTACGAAAACCTGTATGAGTGCATTAACGTGTATTTGAAATTTATAGATACTAGAAAAAATTTAGTAGAAACACATTTTTGAACCGAACCCTTTTTGAATTTTTTTTACTCCGGTTCGGGTTCAGGTTCGGACAGAAAAATTTGTTCTGCTCCGGTTCAGGTTCGGTTCGGGCTTCCCAAAATGACGGAGACTCCGACTCCGGAGCGGTTCAACTCCGTACCGCTCCCCCCCTCGTTTTTATCATAATACCTACCGTTACCCACATTCACAATACAAACAAAATAAAAAAAAATTCTTCATTTGTTTCGCCTCCATTCGATTTCCTCCGCAAAAAATTAAAAAAAAAACAAAAAAAAATATACTATCTTTACTACCCTCCCCAAATAGAAATGTGTAAATTTTTATTGTTTTGATAATAAACAACTTATTTTATAAACATTTTCCAAAAAAATTTCCCGTTATAATTTTCCAGGGTTGTCAAAACAAAATTCCTTTTTTTGTTGTGGGTGGGGAACAAAAGAACCACCCCCTCTATCACTACTTGTTTTTGTAAAAAAGAGGAGAATAATAACCTATACTACTGAAGATTTACTCCTTATATACACAGAAGATAGGAAAGTGGCGGACAAAGTCGAAGCTGCAAGATTTTGATTTCATAGTAAACACTTAGACTGGGTGGTAACTCAAAAGTCGCCAAAAATTCAAGTTCCCAGCAACCATACTAGGTAGTAGCAGCTGCCATCTCATTTTGAAGCTGAGTGTTTGGTGCTGCAGTTTATCGTAGCTTCGAAAATGCTGCGCCCAGTATAAATAGGATATAAACAAAAGTTTTGCCAATGCCAGACTCTTTTTGAAAGCATACGATTTAACCAAATTACGTAAAAGTCTCCCAAAACTAAGTTCTTAGTTGCTATTCTTTTCGGTTTACGGTCGCGGTTCTGCTTCCGGTTTTAATTGATCGCGGTCTGCTTCCGGGTTGCTTCCTTCTTCGAAATCGTGTGGCCTAATGGGGGCAAATTTGTTGAGCGGTTCAACTTGGTCAGCTCAACGCCAACCTGGCTTACTGGGTCTCAAGTCAATTCGCAACCGCAAAGCTGCTGGCTAACGTAAGCGGCAAACCCTTTCTATAATGTGAATAGGGTTAGCGGCCGCTGGCTCTTTAAACAATCTTCATCAATGCAAACTGCGGCATAGGATGAGAACGTTAAAAAGCTGAGATATTATGGAAATCAATCCCAAGAAGAGGAGGTAATAATGCCTCACTGCCGAGGTAGAGTCAGTGAGCTTAAAAGCAGCTTTGGAGATTTACACTTTACAATCGGCAGAACCTTTCAGAAGAAAAATTGCAGATATTTGGGGCAGACTGCGGACTCTGCAATTCCACTTTTCATGTAGAACTCTAATCATTATTTTTTGTGGCAGTTTTTCTTCAACAAATCTAGATAGAATTAAATTTAATTATTGTCCTGCTTTGAATCCTTTGACCGCTTAAGATCTTGCTTAATTTAGAAGACTAAAAAAAATTTATGTCCTTGAATCATTTGACCGCTTAAGCCCTAGCTTGAATTTGGTAGACTCAAACATAGCTTCAGTTCTGCATTCTACAAATTTGATTCAACCTTCTTAAACTTCATTTTTTATTTCTTTCAGCAAAATGGATTTAAACAATTGTGGCTTCATTGATCCACAGGCGCAGTTAAGTGCAGCTTTGGCCAAGCATGACATACGCGAATTCTACACAGCCCTGGAGATGGGTGCACAGCCAAATCTACAGGATGAACGACACATTAGCATCTATGAAAAGGCCTTGTCCACTCCGGGTAGTGGAGAATTTATAGAGGCCTGCCTCACGCATAATTGCAATGTGAATTATGTAAGTGAAAGTATAGAAAGATCTCTCTTCTCTACTCTAACCCTTTGCCTCCACCCCTTTGCAGATCAATCAAAAGCTTAACAAAGCGGCCATTAGTTATGCCGCTGACTCCAGAGATCCTTCAAATTTGGAAGCCTTATTGCGTCATGGTGGTGTTCAGGTGGACAGAAAGTATGGCCATCTTACTCCACTCAATTCTTTGGCCAAAAATCTGACAGCCGAAAATGCGGACAAGGTGCGTGCCTGCATGCAGTTGCTCTTGGAATATGGAGCCTCTCCCAATGTCGTGGATCAGCGCGAGTTTACCGCTCTGCATCACGTGCTCAAGAATAACAAAATCAAGGCGGTGAAGCAGGAGTTAATTCTGTTGTTCCTAGCACAGCCCAAGCTGGATATAGATAGCTATCGGAATGGGGAGGTACGGCAGTTGCTTCGAGAACAATATCCGGATCTACAATTGCCCGAGCAGCGAGAGGTGGGAGCCGAAATAGACTGCGAGCGCCTAATGCGTACCCTTAGGGACGGCGAGGAGAGTCAGTTTGAGCAACAGTTTGCGGACTACCATCTGAACATAAGCGATAAGGCGGACAATCTACGCAACTCTACGCAAGAACAGTATTTACCCCTATTAATGGAGGCCATCAAAAGGGGCAAGCAACGTGCCTTTGAGGTGATTGTGGAGACGGGCATCAATATAAATGGCACACTACCCCATGAGGTCAGCTCACCGGTGGAGCTGGCTGTAATCTGGGGTAACTGGCGAGCCCTGGAGCAATTGCTTAAGCATCCCCAATTGAAGTTATCCTCCCGTTCCGCACTTCTCAATGCGGTCATCAGTCGTCTGGAGGAGCCACCACTGGATGACTTCTGTGATCATCAGCGTTGCTTTGAGCTGCTATTGGCCAGTGATTTGGTCGAATATCAACGAGGCCGACGCTGGAGGTCAGGTGCCTCTACATTATGCCGTCAAGTATAGAAACAACAAGGCGGTGCAGAGTCTGTTGCGAAATGGAGCCTACATAGGAGCCAAAAGTGTGTTCCAGGACCTACCCATACAGGATATGTCACCAGAGATTTTGGAAGAACACTTTGATTCCTGCATTACCACCAATGGCCAGAAACCGGGTGTCCAGAGTTTCGAGATTATCATCAACTACATGAATCTCATGAGGCAGGAGTCGGTGTCCCCGCTGGAAAATAAGCAGCAACGTTCTCATCCACATCAGCTGCAGGATGAGATGACCCCCATAGCCTATATAGCTGAGTCCAAGGAGTTGCGTCATTTATTGCAACATCCTTTAATCTCCAGCTTCTTGTTCCTCAAATGGCATCGCCTTTCGGTCATATTCTATTTGAATTTCCTGCTCTACACCCTGTTCACCATCTCCATTATCACGCACACCCTGCTGAAGTTTCACGAGAGTGAACACCAAGAACTGACCACCCTGTTTGGACTTTTCTCTTGGATAGGCATAGTTTACCTCATCATACGGGAAGTCATACAGTTTGCCATGTCACCGCTATTGCATTTCTGGTCCATAACCAACCTGATGGAGGTGGCTCTAATAGTGCTATCGATATCAACCTGCCTGGAGGCCAGCTATGACAAGGAAACACAAAAAGTTTTGGCAGTATTCACCATTTTACTGGTGGCCCTGGAATTTTGTCTATTGGTGGGCTCACTGCCGGTGTTATCCATTTCGACGCACATGCTCATGTTGCGTGCCGTATCCAGTAGCTTCATCAAAAGTTTTGCTTTATACTCGATTTTTGTGTTAACATTCAGTTTGTGCTTTTACATACTGTTTGGCAAGGCGGACAAGAAGGAGGAGCCAGTTAGCCCGACATTGGCTACGACTGAAGAAGGCGGGGAAGATGATCGATTTAATACCTTCTCCGTGCCCATTGAGGCTTTGATTAAGACCATTGTTATGTTGACGGGCGAATTTGATGCCGGCTCGATTAAGTTTAATAGTGTTTACACTTACCTGATCTTTCTGCTGTTTGTGTTCTTCATGACGATAGTGCTGTTCAATCTGCTGAATGGTCTGGCTGTCAGCGATACGCAGGTGAGTTTTGGGAACTATTATTGCCATCCAAAGAGATTAGAAAAGTTTTTTACGACTGGAGGGAGAAATTCCGAGTATTCATAAATTTTTCAAAAATTGTTTTGGGGTGGACTTATTGAAACTCAAGACAAATTTTTCAGTCAAAGGAAAGGATTACTCACTTTTGTTGATAATACTTACCAGAGATCTGCCCGAGTTCCTGCAACTACAAGTGAACTGCATTCGTACTTGAGATTTTTTACAGTCGAGTGTATCCAACCCCTACAAGAAATGTATGCAGTGTTTGCAACTCTTATGAGTCATGACATATTTGTGCTTCTTATAGAAGTGCGAATGATACCTTTTTTTTTGAAAGGGGGGGGGGAAAGCCGATGACTGTGGGACTTGGAGTTACCTCACCATATAAACCACTAAAAACAACAAATTTTAAACGTTCCCTTTTCTCGCGGAACCACCGCAAGGTATTACTTCACGCGGGAAATGGCATGAGGGGAAATGGGATGAAAGCCTCGACTAGCTCTACTAAAACTCATCTAGTGATTTGGATTCCAGTTGCGCAAGCTTTCAGTGCGACGCAAGGATTGGATGACCCTCCGCTCTGCCATGTTGCTTATTGCATCCCAATTGTTTTGCGAGCTTAGTAGGATTTCCATTAAGTCAGTGACTAAGAATGGCCTCCCAATGCCTAGGCTAAGCTCTTACCGTTCAGTAGAAAATCTGCTGAACGAAGGTGTCGAATGATACCTGGCGCATATCGTATGTCACTTTTTAATACTCGTACAAGCAGAGAGCGGATGTGGATCTAATCACCATAATACAACTGATGAAGGTATGCTCAGCACTTAATGCGCTCTCTGCTCAGCTTGCTGATCAGCTTGCAAGTCTACAATGTGAAGCAAAATGTTGTATTCACGAGCTTTCAGAAATGTTTTTAGCTTGCAATGCTAGGCTGCTGACCATACCTTGTTAGTTGTATAATGGGAATCACACTCTTTGTATTTGACTCTCCCTGTCTCTGTTGAGATAACAACAACAACTTTGAAATCCTACAGCTTCGAGTTCTTTAACTTACCCAAAACGTCGAGGCACGTAAAGCAACCACCTCAATTCCGAGCACAATCTTTTTTATGTTATCCATTTCTGATAAGTTATTTTTGAGAAAAATCCGGAACCATTGGACCAACATTTTTTCCTACTTTAATATGCGGTTCAACAACATCCGCAACAATTATTTGCCCATATCAATAATAGTTTTTATATTGTAGCGAGTTTGGTGTCCACTTGACACCGCGGTTTGGCAGAACAGCAGGAAATACACAGCCAAGTTTATCCAAAGGAAGAAATAAGTCTGTGGTGTCAACTCAGTTAGCAATGCGTTTATTTTCCAGCTTTAAAATAAAAATGTCTGCTTGCCGACAAGAAAAACGAGAGAGCGCTAATTGTCTGAGATAACTATCAGTGAAGCTTCCTGAGAAATCAACCATATTAAATCGCCTACTCACTTAATTTTTTATTGGGACACGAAAACCGTTTATTATATTGGAGCAGAAGTTTGCCGAACGTACACCGAAATATTTATTACGGTTTCGGTTTCTTACTTTTGCTGAGCTGCCATCGCAATCTTTTAGGGCAAATGCTTGTAATAACAACAAACCGAATCTTGATAGTACGTCCCTTACACGATGGCAAATGTCTTAGTCAGAAATAATTGTATTAAGTCCCGGAGGCAAGAAATAAGGTCGCTCAATATCATTTATTTTAGAGCGAGGATTAAAACGTCTTTGTTGTGCTATAGCGATATGTTGGCGAGTGGGACCTTATTCCCGATTTGCTTGACTTTGAATTTGGTTTGTTTCTTATCGTTTTTTTTATTTTTTGGGGAAATGTTTTTTTTTTAAATCTACGTAGTTTTATTTCGTCCAAAAAGTTTTGTTTAAGCGATGGCAAATTATGACATTGGGGAGGTAGTGCCTGTTTGTGTAAAATTAATACTCTTTTATCTGCATCAACAGCCGATTTGAGCTTTGTCTGTCTGACAAATTTTAGACTGCGAAATTTTAGAAAATTAGCATTTTTGGAGTCACATTTTTTGTAGAATGGTGCGAATTTATTTTGTGTGCGAAGCAATATGTATGTTACAGGGAGATGTAATCATTTCGACCCTATAGTATAATATTATTCTCGTTTTTCTTCCCTCTCTCTTAATAGCTAATTTAAAAATAAAGGGGGTAAAAAGCGATTTTGGTAAGATCGATCATTTTTGTTATGAGCGACTTTAGTATATTATTATATGGCATTGCCGCTAATTTTTATTGTTGCTTCGGAAGCACTGGGGGGGGGGGGGGGGAGGCTTTGTAGAATTTTTTCGAGCCTTTACACAAATGTTGGCCTTTTTCCTATCATCTTTTTTTTTGAGTTGCAAATTGCAGGTACCCCAAAATGCCAGCTAAGTCGAGTCTCTTAAGCTAATACTTCAAACTATTATGTTATATTCAGACAAACTGGAATTTATATACAGAAAGGGAAAACATAGTAGAAGACTTGATTAAAGTGCGCAATTAAAGAAAGCAAATTTTTGAGTAGGAAAAAAAATTTTAATCGATTCTATACAGTTCCGTTTTCAAGAAAACTTTATATTTATTAATTGATGAAGGCTATGAGCGAATTTTAATTGCAAATGTTAAATACTGTTTGGAATAAGTCATATTAAATAAAATCAGATAGACATAGGTTTATTTAAAAGAAACAAATTTGAACGACCCGCCCATTGTAATATGGTTCATATGAGTCGTTGTAAGAAATCAAGAAAGATTTATACTGTTAAGACTTGTCTAAGAATCGAAACCAGGACCCTCTGTTGCAATGAACGAATACGAATGGAACGGCGTCTTGTTGCACTGCTCCAGCGCACAAACGTCTCAGATGCTGTGCAGTGGTTGAGTTGTGCTCATTTCATTTGTCCTCAAAAGTTTTGAGTTTTCAGACAACTGGGGTTGTTTTGTCTACGAGATTAATTAGATTCTTACCATTGATCAGTAAAACAAGAAATCGTTTGAATAATTAATTAATTTGTACAAATTATAAACTTTAACTTACCGCACTCTATTTTTATTCCAGCTCATCAAAGCCCAAGCGGAGCTGAATGGTGCCATTGTGCGTACAAATATTTTGATGCGCTATGAGCAGGTGCTCACCGGTCGTATGGGACGCGCTGGTTTCATTGTGAACAGCGAACCTTTTCGCAGCATTTGCCAACGTTTGATGAACATCTATCCCAACTATTTGACTGTACGTCAGATCTCTGTCCTGCCCAATGATGGTAATAAAGTGCTTATACCCATGAGTGATGCCTACGAACTGAAGCCCCTAAAGCAGTCCCATAATGGCAAGAACTCAAGCCAGCTTTCAACCTTTGGCCACAAGTCCAGCACAGAAGAAACTATTGGATCCTCCGCTTAAATTGCTGCCCTGTTGCTGTTCCCTGCTAACGGGAAAGTGTTCCCAAATTGATAATCGTACTGTTAAGCTGGCTCTGGCCGTCATCGATCAAAAGTCCAGTGTTGATTTGAAGCGACAACGTGAACAAATTACGGAAGTACGACTCCAGCATATCGAACAGAAGCTGGAACATTTACTGCAACTGATACAGGAACGCTTCTAAGCCAGCAGAGCCCATTCACACTTATATGTAAAACCATTCTCATTTATGTAGTCCAGAAATTGTTTTTATTAACATACGAATAATTAAATTTAACAAAAAACCCCTTAATAATTTGTTTCGGTAAGTAAGTTAGTATATAATGGTTATATAGACGACAGTAAATATTGTATAAACGAATATCTTTACTGTACCATTTTTTTGTACCCGAGTAAATATTTTTGGTTGTTTAATTGCAAATGTTAGATTTATGTTTTGGTTTTAGTTTTTTTTTGGTTACGAGTTGATATGATTCGGTTCAAAATGTGTGTGTGTGTGTGTGTGTACTTATTAATGGTTGGTTTTAACAATTGCCGCTGGAATCGCAAAGGATCGAATCTGAAGTGATTTGATCCCTTGCGTTTGAAGCCGCTCGATATATAAGCTATAAATATTAAACTATGCCTTTACTTTTAGCTTTACATTTAGTTTTGTTTGTGTTTATAAATGTTTTCTTTTAGGTTTGTTTTGTTTGGTTGACTATGTTTTTTTGGGCGCAACTCAAAAATAATTGACTTAGTTTTCAAAGAGCAATTTCTAAACAATTGTTTTTTTATTTTTCTGTGTGAAACGTTCGTTAACTTTTCGGTTCAATATTTTCAATATATATATTTAATATATATATATATATGTTATATGTATTGTATATATATATAAATAAAATCGTGTGTATTCTTGTAAGGCATGCCTAATCAAAACCAGCCAGTTTATACAGTGGGCCCTTAATGTCTACGTACAGTGACAAAAGTTTAGTTCAGCTAAGAGTTATTTAACCAAGTGTACAGTTTTTGAACTAAAGATGAGCGAATTGAGATCATAAGAAATATTGTTTGTGAATGTTCAGGGAATTTACGTTGTCAAACTCAAAGTTATATCGAGCAAGATAAGAGTTATTTACCTAATTTTTAAATTATTCAAAAATATATGAAATTAACAGAACTAAAGTACTTGCTAGCTGTCAGAAGAAATGGTCTTATCTTCTTCGGTTCGGTAGCCAAATCTTGAAATGACAATCCTTTAATGTTTTTGAATAACAGTTTGGTACTGTGGAGAAAGATTCAAATCGACTTAAGAATTTTCATTTTTACTTAGAGCTTTCTCGATTACTTTCGAAAAAAAGTAATTTGAAATCAATTTTGAACTCCACCTTTTGGCCAAAAGAGCTGATTCTGGTAAGGAGAGGTTGTTAATTTAGATTAGAAATTCATATCGAACTGGTTCTATGAGGTTCTACTTAGTTTGAAGCTGTCTTGTTCATTGGGAAAGAGGTATAGTTCCTTTGGTCCTTTTGTAGAAACCTCAACTAATCTAGTTCGGAGTGACCCATATTTGGTCTTGAAAAATCTAATGAGGTAACTTTTACTCATGCCTTTTTGAAATTAAGCAGGACTTTGTGTATATGCTGCACTTTGTTATTTGATGCCTCTAATTCAGGGGCCGGCAAAACACACATGCTCATTTTGGCGTTGCGTGTGTGTGCTTAGACCAGGGGTGCCCAGATTCAGCTTACCAGCGCGTCAAAGCCAATACAAATGCATCAAATATATTTCAAGCAACAAAAAAAATACGAAATAGAACGAGAAAACCGATTTTTGTTTGTGTGTGTGAGTGGTCGTTTCTACGCAGATCGTCCTCGATAGCGAAAAGCGTTCGGCCGTACGCATAAGCAGTTTGTTGTTGCATTCGAGTTTGCGAGAGACATCGGAGAGAGAGAGAAGAGAGGCACATGATGTTGTTGTTGCAGGTCTGTACGCGGCAACAATAAAACGCAGAGCACGCATATGATTTTGTTTTAGCTTTATGAAGGCTTATGGCGTGCGCTAATCCTATACGCGCAATCAATTGCTTTGCGTACCACAACAACACATGCGTTTCTTGCGGAATGGGCAAGGGCGCCCCGGGTTTAGACACTCGCTCATCTTTGTTGTTGCTCATCTTTGTTGTTGTATAAGCTCGTATACTGTCGGAGTTGCTGCCGCAGAGCTGTCTCGTATACACAGTAGATAAGAACGTGCCGGGCTCTGCTCTAATTGAATACTTTAAGAAAATGCTTTGGTTACAAATAAGAATAATTTGATTTGAAATTAATTTCGTTTAGTTTAAAAGTTTCTGTGTTTGGTTCTTAAGTTCCGTTTTGCCTGTACGTACAACATATTGAGCGCACACTGTATGGTGTATATATATGTATATGTATGTGCCATATGAGCGTTAAATGCATAGGACTGTTTCTGTTTCTGTTTGTTTTTTGGTTGGTACTTTTGGTTGGTTGGAAAAGCAATTATCATCTACTACATTTTGCGAACTCGATAATACATATATTTATATTTATAACTAATGTTAATTTGCCTTTTTTTTTTTGTTTTTGGTTTGTGCTTTTATAATTAAATATGCCTCAATCGTTTATTGTCGTTATACGCTATGACTAAATTAAACTTTCCGTATTACCATTTAAGCGATTATTAGTTTTCTTTTCTTTATTTTTATTATCGAAGACAACTAAAATTAAAGCTTCTCTTCTTGCGATTCTTTTTTGACTTCGTTTCTGGATGATTGATGAGGTTCTATTGCTATTTCGTTATACATATGTACAACATATATATGTGTGTGTGTAAATCCTATGTTAGACAATACATATATATATATGTATATATATAATCCTTGCAACTTGTTAGGCTATGTACCAATTTATTTAAATATCACTTAATTGACGAGTGTTTTTTGGTTTCTTTTCTTTCTGTCTGTCTGTCTGACTGCTATAGTATTTTTCTTTTTCTGTTAACAATTCTAATTTAAAAGTTATGTTTTTTGCTGTGTAAAAATTGCAGTTAAAATCACAAGTTAAGTATTTTGTTGTTTTTGTTGTTTGTTTTTTTGGTGTGGAGAAAACGATTTATATAGTTTGGTACCATAATTTCAATTTGCTATCATCAATCGCTGTCTGATTGTCTGTTGTTAAGTTAGAAAAGTTGAGTAGAGAGTGTATGTGTGTACGGTGTGTGTGTGTGTGTAAACTTAGGGCGATCACATGACTTAAAAAAGAGAGTTTCTTGGAAACTTATACAAATATACCATACAAATGTAAATCGTGGAAGCGTTGTATAGGAGACCATTAATGCAATTTGATTCTTTTTTGATTCGCTTTTAGTTAGACTAAATAAATAAAGAAAAACATTGTTTTTTTCGCCTAGAATAATAAAAGTTCTCACTGGTACACAATGCACATTGCTTTTTTAGGTAGGATTGCATTAAGTTGGATTTGGTTTGGATTGGTAGAGTTGTTTGGTTAATCAATGGTTATCGTTTGCTGTAGTAAGTAGATAATACCCGAGTGGGTTTTGTTGTTTGCTAGAAGACGAATATGTACGTATATGTGAATGTGTGTGTGTGTGTTTATGGATTATCTATTTTTGGCTTTAGTTCGAGGATTGAAAGAGAGCGATAGATCGAGAGAGAGAGAGAGACAGTGGAGGAGTCTGTACAATTTATAGTATATATTCAAATCTACTAATACTTCGCTTTTTTGTACTTGAACAATCGGTAATGGATATTAAATTTGGTATTCGTAACGAAAAACCATTTTTTTGTTTTATAAATATTTCATTTAAATTTCTCACTAACTAATCCGTATGTAAAGGTATAACTATAGTATTAGCTCATTATTTTTTTAAAATACTTCCTTTGGCATATGTACAAAATATATCTATATGTATGCATGTATTTATGTATGTATATAGAGCAGAGTACGACCAAATTGAACAATCAACATTTTAGCCATGGTAGAACTTTGAATTGTGATACACGGGATTTATGAAATCGCTTTTTGGAATATCTCGAAGAGGTTTAAATAGATTTTTAACAGAATTGAAATGTGTTAAGCTAAAATTGTCTTTAGCAGGTCCTCTAGAGTTTACACAAATCAGTTCAAATTCAGTGTATTTCGGTTTGAGCGTAAAAACGGACATGACTATGTGCCAGAGTGGGGATTTTTTTAACTTCATTGAAAATTGAAAACTAATAGTTGATCAACTTAACTTTTTAGAATGATTGAAATTTATTCATGACTAAAAATCAACTTTTAGAATGATTGAATTTTATTCACGACTAAAAATCAACTTGACTAATATCAACTTGATTGAATATTCAACTTGACTAAATTCAACTATTGCAAAGTTGATTTTACTAGTATATGATTTTTAGTTAAGTACACTCCGTAACACGATATAAGTTACAGACTTTGTGGTAGGTGAGTAATTTAAACCTATTTAATGTGACTGACGACTTTATAAATCGCGAAAAGAATGGCAAAAAGGCTAAAAAAAATAGTAAGAATGAAAAACGTTAATGCCAATTAAGCGGAAAATAATGCCAGGATCAATGTATAAGCACAATTCAGGGATAATGGATCGCCATGGTAACAAAACCGTTAAATGCTATATTAATCAGCGGTTAATACCATTGATGATCAATGGTACAAAATATAGTTAAGATCATAAAGAATGTTTCAAACCACTTTCCGTTACTGACAAATCATTCATAATTCATCGGATGTCCTGTTCGATCTCGGAGTATTGGCCAATGTTGCGAAAGAAAACATTCTTTCGATCGGTCCAGACGACGGCATTGGAGTATTGTATTTTTTGAAGACTTTTTTTATAATGGGATATTTTTCAAGCAAAGTGATGTCCCTCTCCCTTTCGGATAAAAATTTATCCATTAAAGAAACGGACAAGCCTCTTTGAGAATTTAAGCTGCTGATATCCTCCAAATTCCATTTTAACATCACACTTTGATGCATCTTTTCGAATGGATTTTTCCTTTCTGCAATTATGCGCTGAACATCATCTTTAGCGCATAAATTTAAGGTGTGTGCGCAACATCTAATATGATCAGGAAGTTGTTCTGGCACTGACGCAGACTCCTCATAGTCATCAGAGGAACTGAATTTCCGTCATCATCAGAATTATCCGAAAAAATTGAATTTTTTTTCGACCCCGAAAACTTTTATGTTTTGAAGACCATATATCTGCGGTTGTGCATATATGATCTACATCGTCTAATATAATTCCAATATTCTGCTTCTCTGTTTCATATTTTTCAAGTAGTATTGATTTCAAAGCTTTTCTTCCAGGAATTTTAATACCATGCTTTTTTATATTAAGGTTCTCGAACAGTTTGCAAAAATATTGGTCCTCAATTGCGCGAAGTGGAATCATTGTGTTTATAACATATTTCGCCAAATCATTGTTGAATGAGTCTTGTGACAATATCTCTTTCGGCTTATATCCTGGTTTATCAAAATGATCATCATCGCTGTGGAAACGACGCCGTCTATTGATTTGCATGTGTTCCTTATATTCTTCGTATACATCATCTCCATGCTTTCTTTTCAAATGGCTTATAAAATTTGACGAACTGGAATGATGTCCCCTTATCCGCATTTGGCATCGTGTACATAATGCAACCGAGACTGCGTCCGTCGATAACGACTCATCTCTTTGGAAAAAATTCCCATCAAAAATAGCACAGAGTTTTTTTGAATTATTGGTTTCCATAATTACTTGATAAATCAAAATGTACATTGATTTGTAAATAAAACAATAGTTGAAAATGTAACTTTGATTGAAATTTTCAACTTAGTTGAATTCAATCAACTAAATTTAACTTTAGTTAAATTTAATCAAGTTGATTTTAGTCAAGTTGAGTTAAAGTTAAATTTAATCAAGTTGAATTTAATCAACTAAAATTTTAGTTGACTAATCAACTAACTAAAAATTTCAATCGATTGAGGCCCACTCTGCTATGTGCCCATCGCAATAATCGAATAATCACACTTTGGTCTAAGATTAAAGCTGGCTTTTTACGATATTCTACAACAGATATTCTACAACGGCGGCGTAGACAGCAATACAAACAAAGAACATATTTCTGTAGCAAAAGCAACCGCAAGAAATAGAAAGAGAAAAACGATTACTGTCTGGTAATATGTGTATAAGCTCGTGGCTGTCTACCCTGTCTAACCTTAACCAGAATATATATTTAGCTACGTTGCGTTTTAGCAAGACGGCATAGTGGAGAAAAAGAAGAGAGGAAAAATTCGAAGCTATTTTGGCAGTATACATGGGTTTGTGCTATGCGTGGGAGCATATACGCGCTGCTATAGGTATGCGTAAAAACAACACTGAATGCGCGGTGTGCGCATAGGCCTTTGGCACCGCAGTTCTAGAATGTAGTTTTGACGCCTTTTGAAGTAACACTTTATCATCCTTGACTGAATTTTGAGACGCTGTAAATTGATCAATTTACAAATTACAATTTAGGCACACAGCTCCCGTGTATCACAACTTATGGCTCTACTAAGCAAAAGATGTCGTTTGTCGTACTATTTAAGAAAAAAACAAACTCTACTAGTTTAATGAGCCTAAATCTAAATCGCGATAGTTAGTTACATATGTACTATGTGTGTTATGTATGTATTTATGGTAAAACAACCTTCAAAATATCCACGATATGACTACTGACTGACCAAACTGAGTTAGAAGATATATCTAGTTATATGTATATATATATATACGTATGTTAATTAATGCTAATGCTGGTTGATCTTTTTAGATCTGGTTTGATTTGATTCTGTACGGTTTAATGCACGTTTTGTTAACACAGAGTTAATATTGATTTCCTTTAAACTATGGCATTATATGTATATATGTGTATAAATTTTGGATAGTTTCCTTTTGGTTTTGGTTTTAAGCGACTAAGTTATATATTAATAACAAACAGGGAACGGTCGGACCCGTCCCCCGACTAGGCCTAAGAAACTACAAGTACTGACACAGAAATGCAGGAATACAGGAATCGCACTCAAACAACTGGAGGTGGTCAACTTGTTGAGCTGCTGCTGCTGCTGCTAGTGGAGCTGCTGTTGCTGCTGCTGCTACTTTTGCTGGAGTGCTGCTCCTGTTTGGCTGGACTGTTGACTGAAGGTCATCTCTGCTTATTCTCTTCGTTGGCAGCCTCAACTATTTCACTGGCTTGTGTGTGCTCGGGATCATAGTCATAGAACACTTGCGAGGTATCACCCTGCACATTTACATCAATCGGCGCATCCACATCAACGGCTGGCGGTATCACAAATTCGCCACTGAAATCTCCACGTGGCGGATCCTTGGGACTGTCCACCATTATCTGCACTGTGGGCATTTGACAGGTATCCATCTGTTGACTCTCCGACGATCCCGTGCTGATGCGAATTTGCGGGGGCTTGGGCTTGGACTCCTGCCCATTGCCCGTCGAGGACAAACTACTACTCTCATCCTCCTCCTTGTACTCCTCGCTCTCACGATGCACCAGCACATGCACCAGAGTGGCATTATCCGGCCTTAGGCTCAAGACATGCGGATGCGTTTGCTGCTCCGGAGAGGGCTTGGTCACTATCACCTCGGGGGCCGGACCATCCGCTGGAATTTGGTAAAAAACATAGGACTCTTAGTCAAGGGTTCCGGGGAATATATCAAATACGGATTCACACATACAGACATAAGCGTTCTTGTTAACTCTTAAAGCGCTTTGTGCTGACAAACCTCGTTCAAGGGGCGGTTTCTTGCGTATGAAACTCGTGGCACGCTTACGAGTTGGAGTGGGCGCCACCTGGGTTTGTCGGGGCTCGCCGTCGGAGGAGGCAATAGCAGTTGCAGTTGCAGAGGCGGAGGAGGTTGAGGTTGAGGTGGTGGTGGTGTTGGTGGTGTTTATAGCGGCTGTTGTAAGTGAAATGCACGCATTAGTGTTGTTAGGGCTGGTACAGTACAATGGTGTGACAGGATAGAACAGAACCGAACAGAACAGAGACTTCAGAGAGGTGGAAGAGTGGATGAGGTAAACAAAGACAATCGAGAGATGTTGAAAGCCACATGACCATGATATGGATATTGATTAAGAGAGATAGTAACTGGTGCAGTCTAGGTGTGGACTATGTACAGTAGAGTATATAGTATGTACATCTATAGATATAGATATGGTGGTATTGTGGATTCGAGTGAATAGGCACTTGTCAATAATTACTTTTTCTATGTACTGAAGGTGAGGTTAAGCTGTCATCGACAGCATCCTGATGACGCAAAAAGAAATTATAAAAGCTTCGGCGACGACTTGCTCTAGGCGCTTCCACAAATATGCTACCGCTAATAATAATAAGTAGTATTAAATGTAAAATAGTCCAGAAATTATATTTGATATACGTGTAGGAATGTAAGTATTTATATATATATAGAGAGCATAAGGTTCAAGAGATCGATCAAATTTTTATCAAATTCTCTGCAATTTTTTGACGAAAATACGCACAAAATAAAAGCTGTAAAAAGCTGTACAGGATGGATTAATGGTAAAATGGTAGGTTTAGATAGTTACTGATTCGTTTTTCCAATTGGTGGACCAAAATGATTATGTTATATAACAATGCAACTACTAGAAGTTCACAGTTAATTAAAGCGAAAGTAAGAGATTGAAATACTGTACAAGAACCGGTAACGATATTCTTAAATCAAAGCTAAGCTAGCTGTCAAATGAAACCTTTTTGTATAAGTTTTGACATCTTAAAATTTTGAATGTCGTTCCAATTGAGGTTGGTGCTTAAGAATATGGTCCTTAACGTTCGGTAAAAGTGTGCGACATTGTTGAAGCCACATCCTTATCACTTGGCTAAAGATTTTGTCTAGGTGGGTGCTGCGTTTGCTTACCGTGAAGAATAAGAGAAATCTTGAGGTCCACTTAAAGACGTCTAAATACCCAATACACTAAAAAAATATTCCAAAAAACCCTGAATCGTGCGTTGGTTCCAAAAAACTAACCATTGCTCACAAAACAAGGATAATCTTTCGCGAAATAAGTAAAAAAGAGAACAAGTGGAGGATATTCGTCTTGGTTTATATAAAATGAAATAAACCGATCCGAAACCAGAACCCTGAGCGCCAGCTTAGTACGGGTTATTATTAAATTAAAGATCTCCCCTACCAGAACCCGAATCGGACCCCATCTTTTCTGATACACTGTTAACAATCGTAGTGAGACGGAAATCTCATGGAACCAAAAATGAATGACGGAATCAAAACGGAACTGAATTTACAGCCATACCCCTATTTTCACTTTCGCTCAACTTTTGCGATTTCAAACCGGTTTTCAAAATCGCAAAATATTTGCCAAAGTGAAAATGGTTGCACAAACAAAAAAAGGGAAAAAGGTTATATCTCATTTTTGGGGACCATCTTTATGCATATCTGTGTTTTAACGACCTTTATGATAATCAAATTTTCAATATGTATTATGCCGGCTCGAGGTATCGCTATGCTTGCACATATCTTTAAAACAGGATCACAACACACCACAAAGTAGGCTAGTTGAGCGTACAGCTGTTTCATTGGCGATCTTTGCCCGTTTGTACTGAAGCCAACAGCTACCTCTCCAAGCCAAAGCTGCCATAATTGTTAGAGAATTCCTAAACGACTTGACAGCAAAAACAGACACCATGAGAACAGCGCTAGCTACCACTACCTTTTGTATACAGGGTTTGTCCGGAAAGTAATCGGACTGATTTTCTTCCGCCGCGACTGTACAAACGAGCGGCTGGTCAGATGTTTCCGAGCACCTGGGGAGTAAAACAAGAGTCATTTCGCGCGACGTGTTTCTGTGAGTGGTGCAAGCCGGCAAGAGGTACGTGATTAAATTCTGTGTGAAACTCGGTAAATCTGCGACAGAGACGTTTGATATGATCAAGCAGGCTTACCCAGATGTTGCTTTAACAAAAGTGGTGTGTTTCGGTGGCACCAGGCCTTTTTGGAGGGCCGGGAAGAGGTCGCTGATGAAGACCGTGCTGGAAGACCTTCGATTTCGACAAACACCTACAATGTGACTCGTGTGCGCAAAGTTTTGAGCTCAGACCGTCGACTAAGTATTCGTTTAATTGCCCAGATGTTAAATTTACCAAAATCTGTGGTACATGACATTGTGACGGAGCATTTGAACATGCGCAAGGTGTGCGCGAAGATGGTCCCAAAAGTGAACTTGAAAAGTGACTTCTTGTGAACAGCTACCTGACCACAGCCCGGACTTTTTTTTGTTTCCTCGCCTGAAAAGGCCGATGAAAGGCAAGCATTTTGAGACGACAGAGGGGATCCAAGCAGCATGCACCGCGGCTCTCGCTAAGCCTCACTAAATTTTTTTAAATACTAAGTTCTATTACTCTCTGGACAAAAGGGTGTCCCAAAAAAAAAAATCAAAGTCGTTTTTTTTTACGCATACCCTCTAAATTTTTTACTTTTAAGTCAAAACAGTTATAAATAAAATTTCAAGAAGGTAGGACCATGGTAACCCGTGCCGAATTGCATTGAAACATTTCAGTACTTTCTCTCTGAGGCTGACGCTAACGAGTCGATGTGCTTTTGTTTACTTGTCATTTGATTATAGCAAAAACAATATAATATGAAGATGAACCACTTCACTTTAAATTCTGATCCAGCTTAATCATAATAAAGTAATAAATTTTAAAAGTGCTTCATTAGCAGCAAGAAAACAGATCATATCGTTTAAATACTTCAGCTCAGGCCATCTTGTCTGTTTGTCAACCAAAGACAATTCTAATTAAAATTTTACTTTTTCTTGGTGGCAATGACGAACTTTACTCATAAGATTAATTTCATAATTTTTCGGAAGCTTGTAATACCCAAATGGTCTATGTTGTTCAAAGGCAATTGCTGGTGCAAACATGATTATAAACCGCGAACCAAGGCTTCGTTGGCAAAACTGAAAACGCTAATCTGTCTATTTTTAGATCTGGTTTATGGAATATATGAATAGATTTGTGCGTGAGTCTAAACATGGTACTCCATATCGCGGTTTTTTGGCTGTGGCATACCATCTCTTAGGGACATGCAATAAGCCCATCATAAAACCCGATTTTAATAAAAATCTACCGTGCGCTTTTAAAGATATTCAAGAACGAAGGTTTAACCCCTTCTGAAAGTACCTTAACCGATTGCACGATTGAAGTGAATTTTTAATTTTGCGTTCCCAATGACCCAGTCCACATTTTCTGAATTTTTGAGAATTTTATCTTAAACCATTAAAAACTAATTTAAAATTGTTGTCGTTGTGTGTTGCAAGTACAAAAGTACCCATAAAACGCGAACCGGAGCTTCATTTGAAAAATTGGGTATGAGGTGATGCTTACAGGGGACCCTTTTATCAAAATTTAAGTGTCTTATGCCGGGGTTTTTTATAGTGTTGTACTGTGTAGTAAGTCAGTACAAATTTTCATGTAAGAAGTTTGGCATCAATTCGGCACGGGTTATCGTTGTCCAATCTCAATAATATTTAATTTGTGAGTTAATGAGGTCAAATGGAATAAAAATAGAGGGTATGCGTATTTGATTTCGCGAAAAAAAATGTTTCCTTATGTTTTGGGACACTCTAATAATGATTGATTTTTACTTCAATTTCGTGAAAACAGTAAAAAAGGTATTTAAAATGTAACTTTTCACTTTCGTATAAATTTTGACAATTTGGTAGCTTTTAAGTCCATCAAATATAAAATTAGTTTTTCTGTTATCAAATCTATTTTTTCGAAACCGAAATTACACTTCGTTTCGAGACCTTGTTTTAAACTAAAGAAAAAGTAAACTGTATGATTAAATGAGTGAATCTTAATCCTAAGGGCAAGCATTGAACTCGAGGCAACTTAGCACAAAATCAAACACAAATGGCGCATTCCGTTGTCTATGGTGATAAATAGTGGAGACATACAGAGAGAGAGACAGAGAGAGTAGAGGACTTTCGTTTAGGCCAACTACTTACAAATCATAATTATTTTCATTTTACTCGAATGTTTGTTTTTTTTTTTTTTTTTTGAAACTGCAAGTTGTTGTTGTTGTTGTTTTAGTAGTAAAAGTTGTTTTTGCGGCAATTAATGAGTATTTGACAGAGAGCGAGAGAGTTAGAGAGAACTGTACGAGTATTTTTGCTTGCGTTCGCTTGAATGATGGGGCGAGTTGGATGTAGGAACTAAGTAGATACATATATAAGTCGACTTGTACGAGTACTGGGTAAAATTGAGTTATACGTATATAATTTATAGACATGAGTGATTGTAAGTTTGATTGCTTGTAGTTAACTAGCTAAGAGCTAGAGAGTACGAGCAGTTGCCTTTACCTAAGTAATTCAAGCCACTAGGCTGGGAGCCACTTCTTAAAACGGCTGTGACCATATCTGCGAGCAAGGACTCATAGTTTAGGGAGATACAAGAGGATATGCTAAAAATAGGGCTTAAGTTCATATACACTGTGGAGCACAATACGTTAAATTATCGATATATATCGTAGATGTGTTTCATATGAGCGAGTGAGAAGCCTTTCGTCTAAAAATTGCATTTCATCGCGATGGGATGACCAAGTGTGTGTTTGAGTGTGTGTGTGAGTATATGCTTGTGTTTGAGTGTTTAACTACCGTTTGCCCAGCTCATCACTCTGCTGCTTTAGATCCTTGACCACATCATCGGCCCCAGAGACGAGCATCAGTGGCAAATTGAGCCAAGGACCCGCCAACTCACTGAGATCAGAGGCATCTGAGGCACGTGACGATTTGCGTGAGGAGGCGCGACTGGAGCAGGCAGTGCCGCGTCGACTGACCTGAAAAATCACAATTTTTATTTGAGTTTATTAAATTCTTTTTGGACTTTTTCACTCACCTGCAGATGAAAGAAATTCAAGGCCGATAGCTTTGATTGCCAGCCACCTGGACTAGAGGTCTGTGTGGCACTATCTCCCGAATTCGAGCGATCCTTCTCCCTCTTCCGCCTGAGAATACAAAATCAAAAGTGGTTTAGTTAGTTTACCCCACACAATGGAAAAAACAAAAAAATCTGGTTTGGGCTCTGCTGCTGTACCGCAAATAGTCCTTCCAACCCATCTGTATGGTCTTGGCCGCCTTCTCCTGACGCTTCCAGATCCGCGTCGATGAAACAATTTCCAATTCTTTGCGCGTTGGAAACTGTTTCTTAAACTTGACATCCATTTGTTCCTGCAACTGTTTGAAGTTATCGGTCTCCTCGACATGACCTAGCACGTGCTTCACGAGCGCGTGCAAAATGTCGAGACAGTGTATTTTATTACCCCTTGATATGGGCAGATTAAATGACACTAGAGCGACATTATTGGGCTTTGAGACGCCCAATGGTGGATCGAGAGAGGCAATAAAATCGGACAGTTGCGAGAAGTGTATAAATTGGGTGGCATGTGGATCATATCTGGAATACAGTAAAGTGTGGTTATTGGTTGGTTGTGCTTGATGTTGGTGGGCGCTACACCTACTTGGACCAGCGTATGTAAAACATTTCCAAATCATCCTCAACTATGCCGATCTCCTCCTCCTGATGTGCCTGATTGAAATTCTCCAAAATGATGGCAATGTACATGTTAATCACAATCATGTAGCTGATGATGATAAAGCTCGTAAAGTAGGTGATGGCCAGCAGTGGGTGGCCACAGTCGCCGTTGGTCTGTCGATTGAAGAAGGGATCGCAGTCGGGCGGTTGTATCATGAGCGATTCAAGCACATCATTCCAACCGGCAGAGGTCATCAGGCGGAACAGCAATTGCATGCTACGTCCAAAGGTCTGAAAGTTTACCATATCATCCAAGGCGCCCTGCAGCTTGACATGCCCGAATAACGACATGCCCAAGATGGCATAGATGAAGGTGATCAGACCCAGTAAGGCGCCAATGTTGAAGAGGGCGGGTAGGGATACAACCAAGGCGAACAGCAGTTTACGTATACCCTTGGCAGCCTTGATCAGTCGTAGGATCCGTCCAATACGAAAGACCCGAACCACTCGGAGCAGAGTGGGGCTAATGGGCAGATCTATCATAATATCCTCCATTAAAATGCCAAAAATAGAGGCCAGTACTAAGAGAAAATCGAAGACATTCCAGGGTACGGTAAAGTAATGATAGCGCAGACCCACAATCTTGACAATGGCCTCTGAAGGGGGAAAGAAGAGAGAAAATTATACAACTGCTACCAAAGATCATACAGCTCACACTTACCCAGGCCAAAGACGGTGGTGAAGAAGGCATTGCTTACTTCCAGTATAAAGAATACTGCATGAGGCTGATCATAGTGCTCTATGCCCATGGTAAGCATATTTAGAAAAATCAGTACAAAGATCGCAATTTCGAATCTGCATTTGAGGTTGATGATGGGTGGTAGTAGTAGTAGTAGTAGTGGTAGTAGTGGGTAGTAAAATGGAACCACAAATATTTGAGAGATTAATTCATGTGTTACAACAAAACTCGGTCAAACTTCGTGCGTGCCGAAGTCGCAAGGCTGCTTGGGGAGGGGTTCTATTTGGGATTAACTACACTATGTACAGGCATTTGAATTGTATTTAATATGTTAAGGGAGCAGCTTATTCTATAGTACATAAAGTATATACATGCTGAGAGACAACCCCTCTTCATATAAAATGATGGCTAAGAATTAACTTTAAATGGCAATTATTTCCCTTGTAAATGGTCATCGAGTACCAATATTTCTTCTTTGAAATAAAACTTGAGGTGAGGATAAGAGGGTTCTGATATTTCTTCATTTAAGATTTTAGTATTCTGTTTTAAATAAGAGATATATAAGAAAAAGCTTACTGAATCAAAGACAGTCCTACTATTCGTAGTATACTTATACTAACAGAAAATTTTTTCATTTTTAAAAAGTTAATAAGGATTGTTTCGTTGGATCGGTTCAATGGTTCACTCTAAAGTTATACTAAGGGGGAGAATACCTATCAGTACCCTAAACAAATTAGTTAATTTACCAGTACAATGACTAGGTCTTTACTTTGATAGAATCTCAAAAGGTCCTTCGAGTCGGATATTCTAGTAACAATGTTTTGCAAGACAGCAAAGATTTCCAAAAGTATAATGTCTTGTACCAGTTATGAAAACTTGTTGTAGGGGTTGACTTTAGCTTAGTTTTTGATTGATAACTTCGGTTCGGAAGATTTTGGTAGAAGTAGAATTTAATTTCAGCGTCACGTGACGCCGACGTCATTCATTTTGTGGAGTTTCGCGGCAAACACACACACACAAGAGGGTAGGCGGAGGGGGGAAGCGAAGAGGTAGGAAAGATGCTGAAGAGGGGCAACTGGGTTAGATATGGGTGGGTTCTGGAGAAGATCTGGATGGGATCTTAGTGGGATCTGGGTTTTTGGGGTGTGGTTGGGGTTGGTGTGTGATTGGTATTGTTTGGATTTTGGGGGGTGGGGTGGGATCTGGGGTTGGATCTGTATTGGATCTGGATGGGAAGTGGGTGGGATCTAGGTGGAGTCTCGGTGGAATCTGTGTGAGATCAGGGTGGGATCTAGGAAGGATCTGGGTAGGATGTGGGTGGGATCTTAGTGGAGTCTAGGTGGGATCGGGGTAAGATCTGGGTGTGACCTGGGTAGGATTTTGGTGGGATCGGGATTGGATCTGGATGGGATCTGGGTGGGATATGGGCGGGATCTGGGTGGGATCTAGGTGGGATCTGGGTGGGATATGGTCGGAATCTGAGTGGTATCTGGGTGGGATCTGAATAGGATCTGGGTGGAATCTGTGTGGAATCTGGGGGAATCTGGGTGGGATCTGGGAGGGATCTGGGATCTCACCTTGGTGGTATCTGGGTGGGTGAAACATCATCATTTATCTATGGATCAGCAGAATAAACAAGACTTCCTCAAAAAAAATGAAAGAACACTGCAGAAAGTGATCTTGTTGTTGGGATTTATACTACTTGTCCGTTTTCTTCTTTCGACTCTGCTAGGTGACATGACCCAACGCCCACGGACATAAGGCCCATAAAAATTTTGATCACTACTTTGAAATATAATTCCAAATTTTTCTGGGCCTTTTGACCGACATAAAGCCCATGGGTGTAATGTCCGTATTCAAATTTAAGTGACATTAAATGCACAGTGCTGAATATAAAATTTAACAAATTTTTGCTTTCACAGAGTGTTTGAATTTTTCTTCTTTAAAATGGACATAGAAATTCTGTCCCATTTTAGGCACTTGAGCCACGGTCACACCGGCAGGGGGCTGAAAAGGCACTAATAGTAGTTGACAGTGCGTCCGCACTCTGCTCTTATTAGTGGTATTCATTAAAGCAATTTAAATTTGGTTTAGATTTCGTTTGGCTTCAACATTGATTTGATTGAGGCTCGTGAACAGCTGGCAGTGAGAAAGAACATCTGACTGACAAGGAAACAAAGCAAATTATCTGGGAGGCCTATGAGCAAAAATGCAGTCAATGGCGGGTTTCTTTTCCGTAAATACAAATAAAATTCGAAATTGGTGTTTTTGGAAATGAATGAGAAGTGAAACTTTATTTGAATACTAATTGACTCTAATCGCCTGAACAGGTTGCGATGCGGTGGCTCCATTTTGGTCTCTACTTTGATTACCTCCTGCGCCACAGCGCCTCCCACAACAGCAACGGCTGGGGATATCTGAGCAAAGAGTACGTCCAATGCGTCTTTACGAAGAGTAGATCATCACGGATGGTCTGTACCAGTTAAAGTCCCTAGTTTTGTAACTGGGAGCGCTTTGATGGTAAGATCGAAATTGCTGAAGAATCCGAAACACAACTATGTCTGGACCATTGCGTTTCAACTTGCGCTGGTAGCGCAGTCACATCTAAGACCAGCCATGCCGAAAAGGCTGGATACTGCACTTTACGTTGCAGTGCTTGGACACCGTTTCGTAGTTAACCTTCCTTGCGTTTTGAGATTATCTTGTACTTGAGGTTCTCGCGCGCAGCCCGCGAAAAGTCTTCTTCTGTGACCAGCCTGTCGCTGCTTTTGCTATTCCAAGCATTTTTGACTCTTTCCACTTTAGGTGGATATGCAAGAGACAGCTAGTTCGTTTTCAAATTAAAGCGCCATATTTCTGGCTATAATTTCAGAGTTTTTATTAAACTGGGCAAAAAGTCCGACTAGATGTGGGCCTTATGTTCGAATATAATGTGGACATTAGGCCCATAACATTTATAAATTTAATTTCGATGCATACTACGATTAATTTTGATATGGGCCTTTTGTCCGTGGGCGTTTTGTCATGTCACCCTTTGCTCATTCATATACCATTGAGAGAGCTTGTGATTTAAAAATAACTCTTAAACTAAGCATCAAGTTTCACATCAAAGCCTCGTGAGTGTTAACGACACTCACACCTTCTTTTTTTTTGTTTAGTTTCTGAGACCTAAGAGTCTAAGACAGATTTGAATTTAAGACTTGGTGTCGAAATCGAAACGATTAGAATTATCTCTCTTTGTTTGCTTCATGTTGGACAAATCCTTTATTGACCCAAAATTTATAATCCCGGTCTTGCAATATATACAACATGCTACTCTACAGATTAATTCTAAAGACCTTTAAATTCTACTAAATCTCGAAATAGTGATGTGTTTTTGGTACTCGATTCTCAATTACAAAGCAAACATTTTGCCTAAGCACCCAACTATACATGCTGAGATATAAATCCCACCCTTTCTTCTCCATAAACCCACATCCCATATATATAATATTTAGAGAAATAGACTAGGACAGTTAAATGTGCCACTAGAAGAACATCAATACGCATTCGATAGAAATACAAAGAGAGAGAAAGGTATAGTTGATACATTTTTGATGGTGTTTACTTTAGCCGCAAACACCGCATCTAATCAAAAATGCTGAGAATTGAGTTAGTCAAGTGTTTAAATGAATTCTATCACCAAATCGAAACAGTTGTGGGTATTAATCGTGTCCTAACTCGTAGCAGTAGTGGGTTGTTAGTTTGGGGGTAGTTGAGTAGGTGGCAGAGAGAACTAAGATAGGACTAAATAATTTGCAATTTGTAAGTAAGTTTACATTGGTTTACCTTCTCGAATTGGATAAATCATAAAACATAGCTAAAAAATGATTTATGGGTCGCTTAATAACTTTCTGTGGTTTCTTTCGTCCCAATTTTTTCATAGCCGTGTAATAGTGTTTTTGAGATTCGGTGAGAAACATTTCCAACACTCCTCCTTCATACTATTGTAGGATGTACATAAAAAAAAGTGATGAGAATAGAAGTGAACATTTAATCGAATGTATAATATAATACAGAGATAACACGCTATATATAAATATAAAGACACAACGACATAACGAATGGATGAACATGTTTAATTGTATTTCATATGCGATTAGGTACCTCTTTCTTAAGTGAAGTTCATAGGCCAACTGACTTACCTTTTTCTTGAGCATATTAAAATTATCAATGATAACTCCAATAAACAGATTCAGGGTAAAGAACGATCCGCAGACAATAAATATAACAAAATAAATATACGCATATAAATTGGCTTCTCTCTGTGGCTGAAGATCCACGCCACGGGCATCCACCGCATCGGCCATCACCTCCATCCAACCCTCAAAGGTGGCCACTTGCAGTAGGGCCAAGTAGCCCATGCCGACATGATCGAAGGTGATCTTTGAGTTAATCCAGGTGTAGTTTTGCTCGATGCAGTCCCATTTGTCGTTCACCTCCTGTTGTATTCGAGAGAGACATTAGTTTGGAGGACTCCTTAGAGAACAGCAGAATACTCACGGTAATTGGCAGCAATTCGCCCAATTCATTGACGCATTTGAAAAATTTACCACCAAAAAATTGCACACCCATTATGGAGAATATTAACCAAAAAACCAAACAAACCAAAAGTACATTGAAAATTGATGGTATGGCATACATGAGAGCATTTACTACAATCCGCATTCCTTGCCACCTGGAATAGAAATGGGTTTGTTGTTTTGGATTGGCTGTGAATACTAGTTAAATACGGGATGTTGGGCTTGGGATCTCAAATCACAGGAGTAAGTGCTTAGTAATGGAATGAAATGGTTTCACTCATAACTCAACTACTTGGTTTGGATATATACAGAGCTACCGATTTGCTGACGATGCGATTCTACGTGTAATTTCTATTCGAAATCCATAAAGAACACGAGATTGTATTAAACACTGCGCAGCTCTGGGCATAGTTGAGGTAGATCCCTAGGCTTCTTGCGTGCAGTTACTAAACAAGGCAGCAGCATGCGTTTCGCTGTGGATTCACTTGCTGCTGAGCTGCAGCTGCCTTAATTAGATAGTGCCTGATTCCGGTTGCTCTTGCTATTTCTTTTCGTGGTGAGAGTCACAAGAAAGTGCTTGCCTTATAGCCTAGTAATCCCATTAAGGCCTCAACTTACCGCGAAATGGCTCTCAGGGGTCTTAAAGCTCTGAGGGTGCGCAGTGAACGCAAAACCTTGAGATTCTCATTCTCCTCAATGAGCAGCGAGAACACCGAAACCTAGAGCATACACAAAAGGACAAAAGGTTAGCTCAACACATTTCACTCCTTTGACACTCCAACTACTTACAAACACTATGATAAAGTCCAGTATGGTCCAGAAGCTGGTAAAGTATTTGGAGAAGCCCAACGCCAGCCACTTGAGAATCATTTCCACCACAAAGATCAGGCTGAATGAGAAATTGGTCCAGTAGAGCACACGCTTTAGGGTCTTATTGCTATCCAAGTAGATGTCCTCGAAGCAGAGCGTAATACTTGACGCAAAGATCAGCACTAGCACAAACCACTCAAAGGCCGGAGTATCGACAATCGTCAAGACAGCCGTCCTAACGCGCGTCCAATGCTTGGCACTCTGCGTGTCCATGCAGGACATGAACCAGGGACAGCGAAAGTATAAGCTAGAAGGAAAAGAAATGTGAGCTCCCGATCGGTGGGCATCCCCCGTTTACTTACTGATCGTAGCACTTCTGTGGAAAGCAGTCATCTGGCACTTTTGGCGGCTTCGCTGTTCCGAAGCTCGGAAAAGTCATGGGATCATTGTAAGCTCCCTGCGAGTTACGTCTCCCACCGACAGTGAGATCGTCTACGTAGGAAACCAAACAATGCCATGGTTTTTCGGTCAGACGCGAGAAAGCCGAAGGTTTCTGCGTGACAGTGGCGCCATTGGGGTCACCTCCAACCGCCTGCATGGGCTCAGTCTTCTGTACCGAACTGGTGTCGGCCGCACCCGAGCTATGCGACTCGGTGCGCGCGGACTGAAAGGAAGCGGCTTTGTCTAGGGTCGATTGTGGATGCTCCGCTCGTCTTTTGGCAGCCCTTGGGTGTGATTGTGGGTGCGTGGTGTGTGGCGTGTGGGTCTGTATGCTGGTGGCATGAAAGTGCTGCTGGTGCTCGGTAAGGGCAGCCAGCGGCGGAGTGGCCTTTAGCGATGAAATTTGCGCCAGTGTTGGTGGCTCAATGCTCGACTTCAAGGATGTGGGCGGCGTGGCCGGTACAGCGGAACGAGCCAACTTTTGTTTGGCGATAAGCAGATTCTCATAGGAGTTGGTGCTCTTCAGCGAGAGGCTGTCCAGGCGCAGCTGTTCGCTGTTGGCAAACTTGCGTGGCATCTTCTCGGACTCGATGCGTAGCGTGGAGATGGGCTTCTCCTCCTCGGGCAGCTCCTCGACTCGCTCGATCAGGGACAAACGCTTGAAGCGATCGAATTGTACACTAAAAGGATCGACCTTGCGGCGCAGGAAGGGTGAACCAGCACTGCCGGTGGTGGCTGCCACTGCCATGGCTTCCATGGCCACGAAGGGGGCATGGATTTGATCACAGATTTTGCGTATTTCATTGGAAATGCTAAAGTCCTCGTCGATCTTGCGCTGCTTTTCCAAGCTGCGTCGCTTAAGCTTGACGGATTGACGCTGAGCGGCTGCACTGATAGACTGGGAGCGTCGGGGAACACTGGAGAGATCATAGCTGTCATAGGGATTGAGTGGATGCACTACCTCATCGGCGGCAGTGCGATCGGAGGCGGCGGTTATGATGGCTATGTGTTCCATAATGGCCTTGGTGGCCTCATCAGCCGCCGGCGAGGGTTCAGCGAGTGTGGAAAGCTTTCGTTCTAGAGAAGTGGTCGAACGCTTGATCTCCTCCAGCTCTTTTTCGAAGCTTTGTATAATATTATCAAACTCCGAGTGCTCCACCAGCGGCTCACTGTCCTGATGCTGCTGGGAGGAGCAACGAGTACGCAGGGTACTGCTTAAGCAGCTCAAATTCGATTTGTGCACATCGTCCTCCTCTTGCAGGAACAGGAACAGCTCTTTCTGATCACAATTTAAGAGCTCTTCGCGCAGATTGCCTCCCTGCTGGGAGAGGAGTTCATCCTGTTCAATGGAGTTAAGCGAGTGACCGCTCGAGTGTCGCCTCAGGTCACCCTCCTCCGATTTGAGCAGCGAACGTTGCGATTGCCCACTGGACTGAGAGAGACGATCCAAAGACTTTCGATAGCTGGGTGAACGCGTGAGCAGAGATTTCTGATACTTGAGATAGGCCTCGTCATGCTCCTCACTGCCATAACGACGCGAGGAGTTGTCCTGTAGCGAATCACCACGGGCAAAGGAGCCACTTCTTTGATCATTGGCATAGGGATCCGTGTCTGTGGAATTGTATTGGCCCAGCAGACGCAACTCTATGGATTCGGTATAGGTGGCCTCGTCACGGGAATCATTGTGTTGAGTACCCACACCCGAGGAGATTTGATGCTGCAGTCTGGGCATCATAGAGAGCGTTGCATCATAACGTCCACCATTTTGAGCTAAAGGACAACTGGTGGCTGCCTCATAAGTGGGTGGCAGGGAATCGGTAGCTGTTGGCAGTGCCTGCTGCTGTTGCTGTTTAGCATCCAGTTCAGCTGCGGACTCTTCAAACTCCAAACCATCCACAATGGTATGAAGGCCATCGCGCAATGGTATCTGAAAGCCAAAATCGGAGCCAGACACAGGACGGTTCATAGATTCCTAAAAGGAGGGAAGAATAAGGAAATTTTGGTTAGGAAGAGTACAGAAAGGGTTAAGAAACAAGGCACAGAAAAGAAATCTGGTATTTTTACAAGATCAAGCGATAAGAATCAAGCACAAAATTCTTCTTTCTATAGTCTTTGGAATTATTTGAAATGAGCGCCATAATGTGAATAAGTATAAATGTATTGATATTTTAGTTTTAAGCTATTTTTAGAAATCGAATGATGGTCACACTAAAAAATTGACGACGAAGAGCGGGCAGTTAAGACAGTTTATACATCAGAGGCGGCCAAATGGAGAGGACAGAAACGTGTTTTTTTTTGTGGTTAACAAACGTTTAACTTTAAACGCAGTGTTCACCGAATTCACACAATCATGAGTTCGGCATCGTGATTGCATAAAAAAAAATAAAAAAAAAAAAAAAAAAAAAAAAAAAAAAAAAAAAAAAAATTTCAAAAAAAACTTTTTTAATAAAGTTGAAAAACTGTCTGATATAGAAACCGAGCAAAGACTAACCGTAAAAAAACGTATGTAAATAGAAAACCGTGTAAATAGTGTGTAAATAAAAAGGGTTTTGATTATCTTTGCTTAAACTTACCTGATAGCTTAATCTATGAAATTTCGTCTCGGCCAACAGACTGGGCTTATCCAATTCCAAGCCAGCTGTGGCCTGTGCCTGTGCCTCCATTACAATCTGCTGGAATTTCTCCGCATAATTACGCTCTTTACGATCCTTACGCTCCTGCCGCTTCTTGCGTATCAAATCGCGTACTCGCTCTATACTTCTCGCCAATTTCGATTCTTCGCCAACTTCCTAAATGGTTTCAGGGGAAAGGAAAATCATCGCATTAGTTGGCTTTCAACATGTTTATTTCAACTAACTAAAGAGAATCCACTACAAGATCACACGAATTACGGGCAACATAAAAGCTATAAACAACAATTATTTGATTAAATATTATTAATATTTGGTTGACTATTTACACACATTGGAATTTCTAGTTTCGTTTTTGAGCAATTAACAAAAGGAGTTGAAAGCAAGCCAGTCTTTAAAATTTAGAGCAATTTTTTTTTTGTATTTAAAGGTTTTAGTTTGGAAAAATTACCTTTTTCTTGAAAATCTGTTTAACGGTTTTTAGGTGTGTGTGTGTTTGTATTTAGGATTTATGTGTATTTGTTTTTGTTGTTGTTTGTGTTAAGTGTAAATAGTTAAGATTTAAACGCATGGTGCAAAGTTGACAACAGAAGTTTTAGTTAATTGGAAAAGATTTTGGTTTTTAGTGCATTATTCAAAATGGGATTATTTATTTTGTTTTTAAATTTTTGATTAGACCTACAAAATTGAGACTTAAGCAAAAGTTGAAAATGTAAACATAAAGCTAGCAACAGTGTTGGGAAGAGATATGAAACGAGGCAGTAGTTTTAAATGTGAAAATCGGACAAAGAGCAAAGAGCTCAGAAAAGCTGCACTCTTCTTGATGTAATCGCATCCATAATATGGAAGAAAACGCTGTGGATAATGATAGTAAGTTTCATCAAGTATTTTGATTCTTTCTAATAAATTAATATAATGCGTTTTTGCAGATGTGGAAGAGCTCTTTGCAGACATAATCGCGATGGACCCTGATATGGCCACTCAGTCTCCAACTAGCCACCAGGCCAAAGAAGTAAAGCTTATATCCTAGCCGAGCTTGTGAAAATAGCTTTTGGGAGAGAAATCGCAGGAGCAGCATCAAAAATCCCAAAAAGAGCAGCATATAACAAATAACCAAGCCACATTCCAGTCAAAATTGCTGCAGTTCTTACGAAAGTCAAGGGAGTAGAATGGTTGTATGTAAGACAGATTGCTAAAGGAATGAATAAAATCTTACATTAATGTTTTTATTGGCTTCTGTTCACACAATAGCACATCTTATCTGTATTGCTCCGATGAGGTTGTTCCCGGACTTCACTTGAAGCCATCCTCCAATTTTTATTAATTTGGCTATTGCGGCTATTCAACATGTTGTGCAATATGCAGCAGAACATGTTATTGGAATTTTTTATGTGGCTATCTAGACCTTGGTCAATCTGTTAAATATTTAAAAATCCTATTGCTCTCCCAAAGATGTGATCAGTGTGAAAACCATATTAAGGGCTGTTTCAGAAATACCTCACCGAACAAGGAGAGGATAATATAAGGTGAAACCGAGCGAGACAGCGCTCTCTCTGTTTGTAGGGCCAAAGGGCCAGTTCGTTGTCAATGCTTGAAGCGAAAGGTTGGCTGCGGACAAAATTTTCTGTGTTTTTGTATTAATGTGTAACTGTCTTCTTTGTGTTTACTTGCTGGTTTTAGTGTGAAATGCCAAATTACTGTGTTATTTGCAGCAAATTGTTTGCGCGAGCTTATACGTGTTCCCAAAGACATGGAAAGAAAAACCATTTGGGAAGAGTATTTAGGCATTTGTATTAAGGAAAATTCTAGAGTTAGCGAAAATTATTTTGCAGCGGTCGACTGGAAGACGACTACTTCTATAGACGTCTTTATAAAGACAAAGCACCTAAACACCGACAATTGATGCCAAATATGGGAAAAAAAGGAAGCTTAAGGAAGAATTGGAGGAGTTCAAGGTCCTAAAAGAAACTCTTTCGACGATTTTTACGAAGAACCAGCTAAGAAATTTAAAAAACGTAGGAAAAACGGTTTTATGGAGTTCGGCAGATATTTCATACGGCTTATGTCTGCATGCTGCTGCTCCTCGAGCATACAATCATTTGTATGCAAAGGGTTTCCCTTTGCCAAAGGTGGATGCGGAAAATAAATATAGAGGTTGGAACTTTGGATGCTGTTATCGGGCTTATGAAGCAAAGCGTTGAGCTAAGCAAGGACGAAAAATTGTGTTACATTTTAAATTATGCCATATGGTTGACATTATTTTTCAAATTTTAGTTAGTCTTCCTAAAAATCGTTGGCATTTATTAACTCCCTAAATACAACATACAAAAATTAACAAACACAAAACAAAGCAAGCCATCTGCTATCCCTTTCTTTTTGACAAGCATACATCAACTGGCCCTCAGCAGATGCTGACGGCTTCACCTTATATTATTACACCATGATCCAACCAAATAATTTTAATAATCCACCAAAAAAACACCAAAAAAAAAATATTTTTTTTTTTTTATACACAAGGGAAAAGAATTTAGGTTGGAATAAATAAAAAAATAAATTAAGTACACTTATTCTGGAGAAAGCTCTCTTTTGTTTACCAATACAAGCACACTTTTGTCCTCTCCAATTGTCCGGCACCGATGTAAATCAGCCCACTGCACCACGAAGTGAACATCAAGCGAGAGTATCGTAAAACTATCGCATTTGAGCTCAAAAGTGATACGGGGAAAAATATCGCAATATCGCATTCGAGCTTGAATATGATATGTGAATAAGGAGAAAAATTATATTAACGAAGAACGAACAACCGATGCTGTTGTATCGAAAAAGGTTCGCAATCGATTGATAAATTGAGTCGCAAAGGGTATCGAAAAAGGCTCGCAAAAACGATCGAAAAAGGCTCGCAAACGAATCTTTTGCTAGCTATCACCAGTTGGTGTGCCAAAATTGTGCGACCGATTTAATATTTCGCGTAAGTATCGCTAGCGTTTTCTCGATATTTTTTTCGTTCAGTGACAGTGGTACACAAGAATAGAGGCGAAAATGTGACTTCAGGGCAAAATCTTAAGAATAGCCCCACACCGTGATCAATCACTACAAATGCAAATCCTCACCAGCAAAACGGCCACAAATTCAAACAAACAAACAGGCCAAACAATCAAAATTCAGAACAAATTCCTAACGAACAAACAGCGCTGTCTTACGTCAAAAGTGGTGACCGACCCGGTGCAGCGATTTGGCTTTATCAGCTGCGTCATCATAGGAGCCAGACGCTCGGCTCACTCCAGGCCTTGCCAACTTCCCTTCTCTCCCATCCAAATGCAATCTCTCATAGTGAAGCATGACTTCGGCAAGCATTCGGTGTGAATTGGCGAGTATGTTCGTGCCCCAGGGGCTATGGCTGCGGAGCTCTGATTTAAAGAATCGAACACTTAAATTGAGACGTGCTCCCAAAGATGAAGAAAGATGAAAAGGGTGGTAACTTACACAATATAGTAAAATTTGCGAAAGGCGTTTTAAAGACAGTGACTTTTATTCAACAGAAGGCGATAAAACTAAACGTAGGCTTCTTTTGAATAGTTCCAAGCGAATACCATTAAATTTTTTGTAGGTCTAAGGGTGCTTTGATTTTTGTTATATTCCCTCTCTATCTCGATTTCAGCACGCTGAGTGCCATACCTGTTATAGTTGTATCATGGCAGTAGCTCAGCAGTATTCGAGACGGAATGCCTTCAAGTTGCAGACTACACAGGGTAACAGTTTGTGAACTTCTTTTTCTCACTGACTCTTTTTCTATCTCTGTATATTTTTTGTTACTTGTTTTACTTTTGTTAGGAACCTATCCCAATGTACACTTAGTACAAGCCTTGTGTTTTGTCTTTGTCTACTCTTCGTTTCCATACCCAACACTGACTAGAGATTCGACCAGAGCCGAATTTCAGTTAAAAATGTTAACCTGTATCAAAATTTTAATTTAGCTTTTTTAGATTTATTACATTAGTATTTTTCAAAACTTAGTCAGGCAAAGTCATGAGGTGTATGAGAATTTAGGCTTAAAGTGTAAATCATAATTATAATTTGTGTATTTAACATTATCTTTTAGTGGAACTGAAAAGTGCTGAATCTTTTGGGTGTATAATTCAATTGGGGGTTTTCAGTGCTTGACAGCATCAATGAGAAGCGAACAGTTCACACCCACACACAAATTGGATTACGTAGAACACACATCAAAGTGCAAGGCAAAACACGAAGGATATTTTATGTTTAGATTTAGATTTTGTCATCGTATTTGGATTTAGTATTTTTTTTTTTTTTGCTGGTTCACACACACACAGTTTAACATTTAGATATAGACATATACATTCCACCAACACATTAAGAAACTTGGAGAGATACATATATAATAATGCAAGGCATATGGCTTAAAACTCACCTCTTTCTTTGACTTAAGCTCCTCGGAATTGAAACTATTGAGCAACAAGGCCAAGAACAAATTTAAGACCATAAAATTTCCCATCACCAAAGTGGGCAGAAATATGGCAAAGCAGGTGGAAGCTCCTTGCTATAAATTTAATATATAATATAAATTCATTTGTAAATTCCAACACAACTGTACCTCCTCTTCGGCTCTCATACAATCCCACAGCGGTTCTATCCATTCACCGCACAATATGCGAAAGATCATCATGAACGAATGAAAGAAATCATTGAAATTCCATCTAAATACAAAAAGATTTTAATCACAAGTCTAAATAAAAATCAATATAAGCTCACCTAGGAACTGGATCAGGATCAAATTTCTCGGCCGTATAATCTTTGGAAAACAATTGCATGCCAATCACAGCGAAAATGTAAATGACTATAACCAGAATCAGGGTCAGATTACCCAGAGCGCCAATTGTGGATATGATAATGCTTAATAAAACCTTCATGGTGGTCCAAGACTGAGCCAGCTTCAAAACACGCAACTAAAAAAGAAAATAAAGAGATTTTTAAGTTAATTTTCTTTCAAAAACTTTTCAAAATTTCCTATAGACTCACCAAGCGCAGACCTCTTAGAACACTCAGACCATCAACCAACTCAAATATGATATCCAACAGGCTGGCCGTGACAATAATCAAATCGAAAATGTTCCAACCGCATAGAAAAAAGTCCTTAGACAGAGCCATCAGCTTGACTATACACTCAAAAGTGAAAATAGAGGTAAAGACCTGGAACAGAAAGATGACATTAATTTAAATGGTTTTATTTAAATTGTTCGTATGGTCTCTAAAAAAGTTTCCCAAAACGTGTATAGCTAAAAAGTTTTCCTAAATTATCAAATCGAACCTATTTTGCGGCTATTTCCAAAAGTTTATTCATCTAGGTTGTTCTTTTTAGGATTACTTTTAGTTTTCTTATGGAATTTGTGTGTTTTCAAAATTTAAATAGAGGAATGTAAACTTTTAAAGCGGAAAGGGTTCACTGCAGGCTTAAACCCACTTTTCTTTCTAAGTTTAAGCTTACGGTGCACTTTAAGAATCTTTGAAATTTTTTGTTACTTCTATTCTTGTTTCAGTATTAAACTGCCAAAAAAAACAGAGTTCTGTCATCGGAACGTTTCTACATCGAACCGACCTTTGTTATAAATTGATTTTTTTGTGAAACCATTCTCGGTGCATCCTAAATAGCTGCAGAACAGATAGTGCTATAAAGAATACTAGTAGACCCACGCTTCGCTGCTTACTAAATGAATTTAATGTTTAATTAGTTTAATCACAATCTTAAAGGTTTTTCTGCAGTTAACCGGCGTGCTTTGCTACGCCCCCTTTAGAATTTTTAACACAAAACGAAGAAGTGACGCTTACTTGTCAATAGCCATAAATTCAATCTTCATGTTAATCTACACACATAAAAACTTTCTTAAAACTTCCCGTTTTCAAGTCAATCTAACTTCATTTAAAACTAATGATAAAATTTCCTTAAGCTGATTGACCGACACCTCTTATTTACCCGTCCTTAATGCCTATCTACAAGCGCTTTAACAACCTTTATGAGAATCAAACCATCAATATTAAGCTGGCTCTAGGTCTCGTTATGTTTGCACATAACTTCAAAAGGCAGGAACACAACACACCACAAAGGAGGCTAGTTGATCGTACAGCTGTTTCATTCATACCAAATCGTCAGCGATCTTCGCCTACTTGTACTGGCCCCAACGACTCTTACTCCATGCCGGAGCTGCCATAATCATTTCGGAATTCCTAAACGACTTGACAGTAGGGTTGTCAATATTTGATCGATATATCGATATTTTTGTTGGACGATAAGGGGTTATTTCGATACGATATTTTGTATACCGATATTATCGATATTTTTATAAACGATATATCAGAAAACGATACTATGGTAATAGGTGGCAAATTATATGGCTAGCTTGATAAAACATCTGGTAATACAACTTTAAATCGCAGTTTAATAATAAACATACATGTGTGGATGCAGCAGTACGCTGCAATATTAGGTGTCAGTGTTAGAATATATTGAAGATATAGTCATGAACCCAATAGCTCATTGGAGAGCTAGTGCGGATGAATTCTTCGTGCTGTCTAAAAGTGCATTTCGATACTTTACTCTCTTGGCCTCAGCTTCGGCAAGCGTTCAACTTGTTCATGTGTAAATAGCGAAATGTCTTCGGCCCCTGGGGGCATCAGGTAACATTCGCTGATTTACAGACACCCGCAGCAAAATGACTGAAGAAATTAGGCAACGGGTCTTAAATTTTTCAAGTGATATTTTTTCTAAGCAATAAGTCTTTAAAGCCTACACTCAGATAAGACAAATTTTTATCTCAAACACATAATTTACCCCCTCGTTTATTTGGTAATCAGAACAATATAATATAAAAAAAATTTTAACAGAAGCCTTACTTAGACGAACGGTCAAATTTGTATCTCTTTTGAGTTTTAAGGTTTAAAGAAAAAGAAACTCTGACTATTAATGTACTATGTGTAAAAAATGAACAGTGTAGTTTGAATTATTGGAAACTGTTGAAAAGTTTAGCAGTTTTATGGTTCAGAAGTTCCTTAGAAGCTTTTCAGTTTCTTAAGATTTAGAAAATAACGACAATATCGATATATCGATGTTTTTTTTGGAAGCGATATATCAAATATCGATATTGATAATTTGGATTTTTGATATTATCGATATTGGTATTTTGAGAAATATCGACAACCCTACTTGACAGTTTGACAGTATGGAAATTACGCTATATTTTTGACATTTTGGTCTACATATATGCACTTCCAATATTTCTTCATAATAATCTTTGGTCATATGCAAAATTTGCAAATTTCGCGATTCTCTTAATAGTTTGATCTACACCACGTAGTTATTCGTCTACAATGCGGTCCATCAAATCTTCATAATAATCCTACAATATTTTGGAGTGTTCAATCGACGCCTTTAATTTACCAACGCCCGAGCTTTCTTATATATTCAAATAAAAATTTAACAAATTTCTCGGTTTTTGGTCTACACCTTTTATCGATGCGTCTTCAATTGGCATTTACCAATAATAATATTAGGTCCTATTATTTGACCATTGGATCAACAACTTCTAATTACCAACTCCTGCATTGTCATCCAATCATCAAGCGCTTTAATAAATTATTTAAAAATAATTTTGCGAATTTCACGGTTTTTTTTACCATTAGTAGCCACTATGTTCACGTCCAGGTTATCAACTATCTGTTTGCCAAGTTTTATCCGAAACCTTTCAGTCATTTGTGCGTGAAGGCGCTTTTATAAATACTCTTATAATAATTATGGGAAATTTCGCGGTTTTTCCGACCATTTCAATAAAAGTTGTATAGCCTATGCTCAAGTCCAGGTAATCAACAAGCTGAGTGCCAAATTTCATCGGAATCCGTTAAAAAACGGGCAAACGTACAAACTTTCACATTTATTATATTAGAAAGATATGAAATTGCCCTAAGACAGTAAAACACAATTTGATGATTTCCATTCAGCAACTTTAAACACATATTTCCATGGAAAAATATAAACTGTTAACTCTTACTTCGTCTCTTGTAGTCCATAGACTTGTATAAAATCATCTATAGGATCTTTTAAAATTTGGTTGCAAATCTAGTTCCACGCAAATCATTGTGTGGTTTTTACTGATGAGTCTCTCGGTACCCTTCAGGTCTTTACTTCTATATAGGATCCTCTAGTTTCTTTGCTTTCCATCCTTCCTTTCCTCTTACTTAAGTCTTTGGTTAGAATAAACCTCTGATACTCAAATCGAGGGTTTCTTAAACTCTATTTACTGATCCCTAACCAAAACAATCTTTCGGTATTATACCACCCGTTGTCTATGAGA
Source organism: Lordiphosa stackelbergi (assembly GCA_018904235.1). NCBI lineage: Eukaryota > Metazoa > Arthropoda > Insecta > Diptera > Drosophilidae > Lordiphosa > Lordiphosa stackelbergi. The sequence continues at coordinate 4,317 of JAEIFU010000822.1, read as the reverse complement.
AATTCTGTCCTGGAATCATTTACAAATTATTTTTATAGAAATATATTTCTCTCACAGCGCATAAATCATTATCATATCAGAAGACCTGTTTCTAAGATTTAGATTTTGAATCACTCGTAAAATGTGACGCACCTTATTGCCCACATCGAGAGCATTTCGAAATGTTTCGCTCATGCCATGATGTTCCATGGCCAGAAAGGCAGTATTCAAGACAATACACAGCGTGATGGCCAGCTCAAAGAGTGGATCACGCACCACCTTGTACAGGCAATTCTGGAATTGTAGCCAGCTCTCGTAGTCGGAACAACAATGAATGCAGCGATCACAGTTGCGATCAGGCAGGTCATCTAAAAGTAAACAAACAAATATAAAGCCATTATCAAGCTAAATTATATGACCCATTGAAGACTCACCTATGACCACCACCTCTGAGGAGAACTCCTGATGCAGGGCATAGACATTATGATTCTTGATGCGTGCAATATTTCCATTGCACTTGATCAGACGCACCTCTCGCGGCGACAGGGCCAACTCCACTGTAGACACATGACCCAATTCATGGGTGGTATCCTGCTCCTCATGATCATCCACCACACCGGAGTCATCCTGCGAGGATTCCCGATTGACACCACTTGAATTGGAGCTGGTCTGGCGACTACTGGCCACCAGTTGACCCTTATAGTCCGAGGGATACAACATATTTGGATTCTTTACACTAACACTGGGATCGTGGAAGCTAATGCGTGACTTGGGCGTGACTGCTGTTTGGGTCTCCGTCACCGCCTCGGCCAATTGTTGGTGTGGCTCTTGCGCCTGCAGCTTCAGAGCTGTGGGTCTTTCCGTGGCGCTGTGACGCGGACTTGGTCCCGGACTAGGTGTGGCTGAATGGGAATTGTGAGCCTCATTACCATTGCTGTCATTGCCATTGCTGGCACTGTCCTTGCCACCTTTGGTACCCTTTTTTCGACGCGTTTTCTTTTTACTATACGAGGCCAGGAGCACACCCTTGCGGGAGTCAATCTTCTTTTTGTTACTCTTATTCAGTTTCTTGACATTCAGAACCGAGGGATCAAAGCTAAATGTGGAATCATCCCGATGATCGAGCAGATCCTTCTTGCGCTCCTCGTTCGTAATCTCCGCCTCCTCCTCGTAACTTAAGGCGACTACGGCTAGCATCAGATTAATTAGGTAGAATGAGCCAAAGAACACAACCACCGTAAAAAAGATAACACTCATGGGACCACAGGTGGCCAATACCTGCAAGGATAAAGGATAAACTTAGCCTTTGAGGGGTTAAAGTTTCAGGGGTTCACCCACCATATTATAGACATTCTCCCAGTAGTCCAAAGTGATCAACTGGAATGTGGTAAGCATGGACCACATGAAATTGTCAAAGTTGGTGTAACCATGATTAGGATTCTCGCCCACACAGATGCAGGTGTAACCCAAGGGACAATGGCGGGCCCCAGTAAGATTGCCACACAACACGGGCATCTCATCCTCATCGTACAGCCAGTTGTCCGTATCATTGACCCAACTAAAGGGAAATAGATCAAAATGTTTATATGGGCAGGCCCTACAGCCCTGGACAAGACTTACATTTGCCAATCCTGGTGAGAGACATTGCTCCAGTCGGTTGGTACCTGACGCACACACTTGTTCCTTAGCTCACCCATATACACCTGCAGGGCAAACAGGGCAAAGACCATCAGACAGAAAATGGTCAGCGTCATGACCTCCGCCAGTTGACGAAAGGAATGCAGCAGGGCATTGATAATGGTCTTCAGGCCAGGCATAATCGATACCGTCTTGAGAGCCCTCAGCACTCGGAATGTACGCAATCCCGCCAGATTGCCCACCTCCATGCCAATGGTGGCATAGCCACTGGTGATTACCACAAAGTCCAGCCAATTCCAGGGATTACGTAGATACGTGTACTTGTTGAGCAGAAATCCTTTGGCAATGATTTTAATCACCATTTCGATGGAGTAAATGGCCAGGAAGATGTATCTGCAGACGTTTGCGTTAGAAGATTAGCCTGGGAAGAGCAATCCAATATAGGAAAAAAACTTACTCCGCTTCCTCCACAGTCTCGGTCATGGCCAAAAAAATGCAATTGAACAGAATGGTGGCCATTACACAATAATCGAAAAATTGATTTGTGGCTATATACACGCACACGCGTCGTGCCGGGCTCCAGGGATAGAAGAGGAACAGGCTTTTGGTGCCCGTAAAACGATGTATATAGTTTTTACGGAACCGTTTCGGAGACCACACAGAAAGTCTGCAAGCAAAAAAAACACAAACATAATTCAAAAATTGCGCCTTTCTAATCGATAACAATATGTGTTTGACAACACTGTCACAAAGCAACCCTGGCTCAGCTGTTAGTATCGAGTACTCGATACCTTTGGACTGTCAAAAAGACAGCCACGCTAGGCTGCCAGCTCGACTTCCGTTTTGCCATCGTTCTTTCGTTCTCAAACCGTCTTTGTGACCAGAAGGAAAATGAGAGCTAAGGTAAAAATCAAAAATTCAATCTCTCATTAATAAGTGCAATCAAGTGTTTAAATTGAAAGTAAAAGCATTTAACTAAAATATAATTAATTATTTTGTTGTTTGCTTGTATTTGCAGTGGCGTAAGAAGCGTATGCGTAGGTTGAAGCGTAAGCGCAGGAAGATGCGTGCACGTTCCAAGTAAATGGTACGCCCTGACACTTTAAATGGTAAGTAGCGGTCACCCCCGCCTCTACCCCAGGCATTGCCCAGGTCACTGACTAATTTTGCGTGTTTTTCTGTCCATTGCAGGAACTTTTGATTTTGACCACACACACGAAAACTGAAAGCACGCCGCCTGGGCCCTCTCGCCCGCCTTTTCAAGAGAGCGAGGGCAAGCCCCACGTAATTTTGCCACAAACAATTTTCACGCAAAAAGAGGAAATGTGCATTTAAAATTCACTTACAATTTTCACGTTGAAATTGCTTCTAATAAATTACTTGGATATTTCACAAAAGTTCCACCAAAAACTAACTGCATCTTGTGTTCATTATTTGAGTGTGTGTGTGTGTGAGCAAGAGAGTGGAAAAATTTGTTTCAACCTAACCACATTTGTATTTTGATACATGTGTGTGTGTGTGTGTGTGAGCACGTTTTGCTTAAAATGTCGTTTGTATTTAGCAGAAAATTGTTTACTGTCTCTGAATCTGCAGCGGAATAATTTAATTTGAGGCCTGGAGATTGCAGCAGCAGGGGGAAGCCAGCATCAGTGAGTACCATTTCATCAAACATCTCTACGAGCGCCCAAGGCCAAGAAGCAGCAGTCAAATTCTTGGCTAATGTAATTATTCCAAGCACAATCAGCCTCTGCTGCTTACCCCCCTCCCCATTTCTGTATTCAACGTCTAAGCTTCAATTTCTGTCGAAAATATCGATTTGTTGCTGAGCCAACCAGGAGAAGGAAGGAGCAGCACACCAAAGAGGCAAGCGTTTTGTTCATTAGCGCCTTGATTTCTTCCTCAATTATATATGCAGATGCGCACACCATCCAAACCACGTCCCTCCAACCCTTGCCTGAAGGTCGTTTGTCACTGTAATACACACATAAACGTCTCGTTCAGGGCGCCAAGTAAGCAGAAATTTTAATGTAACAAGCAGAAATTACGATTTTTTGGTTAGGGTGGCAGGCAGCAGCAGAAGCAGTTTATATGCCTTTTTGTGGCTTTTCAGTTGAGATTAGTGGAAGGAGCGGGTGGGGCAGAAGCAGAGAAAACTTGAGCCGCATGTGCAAAAATGAAAAGTTGTGTGTTCTCTTGGGTCTTTGTCTTGTGCGGCTTTTTGGACAAACATGCGGCGTCTCGTGTCGTATCACTCAAACAAGACGTGTCCTCGTTTGAGGTAGAAATTCGCTTTTTTAGCCGGCTTTCAAAGCTGCTTAAAGTGTTGCCATTAAATGGCATTAAGATTTTGAAATATATCCCATGCATTAGGAGTCTATTTAGTATGCTTGATTCTGGATTTCTTGTGATTTTTAGAACGCAGGGATTTAGTTGGCAATTTATTATGTTTGTTCATTTAAATGTGGGAAGTTCTTATTAGAAATGTCTATCGGTATCGAGCGCTAGCATGAAATAGAGATGAGCCACGGTGACTGTGACCGAGGCAGTGACTGGGAAATTTGTAAAAATTTACATGTATAATAGATAATTGGTCAATCAAGTCGATTGTAAACATTTTTAAGTTCCAATTTGAATTTGTCTTTAATTAAGTCTTCTAACTACACTGTGACACATTTGTAAAGACAAAGAAGAATCTGTAAG